>JALPQI010022046.1:0-14618 GCA_025490895.1 Thaumatotibia leucotreta
TGTTGAAAATAAAATTGCAACATCTGTCGTACAATTTGACTTTCAATGTTACTACATATGACAAGCTTTTCTTGTGGGTTAGGATTCAATTTTGTCGACAGTACAGCGAAGTAAATAGCACACCAGTAACTCACCTGTATGATCTTAAGCAGCCATGGCGGATGGCAAATCAATCCCGCCTCATCCACCTGCTTCCGAATAGCATCCTCCAGCTCTGGATAAGTCGTCTTCTCAAGAGCCTGGTTCGGGAACAGATCCGCCACTAGAGATATGAAAAGGGGCTCATCTTCGTCGATGAGTTTCGAAAGGTTCATGTCACGGAGGACTCGCATGACGATGGTGCTTTCGTTATCTTTGGAGTTGACTCGCTTTACTGCCCCGAGGGTTCGTAGGACTGAGAGGATGTTGCGGAGGCCAAAGTCGTAGTGGACCTAGAAACAAGTTCACAATATGATTTTATTGTGAACTTTTAATGTGATGTCTCAACAGTAAAGAAAATAGATCATCTACTTTCCCTGTTAGACTCTCTCTCTTAGAAATCGTTTACCTACTGTCAGTGTGGACGAGGACAAGAAAATTACAATGAATCACATCACATCTTTACTTTTCGTATTTTGTTAAAGTATTAATATTTAAAGAAATTTGTGCAGTTAAGAAGGGAGATAATTATTTCGTGGTAATCGCATTGTAATACCAGGACTAATCCGTTTAAAAGTATTTTCCCCTGTCTTTAGATTGTCCTACCACGGCGAAGAAACGTTAAGACTATTGTGGAAGTGGGTCTATTCTTAGGATTAAACACTTGGTACGGAAAATATCCAAGAAAATGGCAAGGAGAAGGTGGGGAGACTAAATTATATATTTGCCTCCTTTTGATTACCTGCTTAGTAAGTTGTTCCTCACACAGCTTATACAAAGTGTAGAACTTCCTTGCGAGAGTAATGTTCTCCAAGAAACCGCAAGAAGCTAACTTCACTCGGATGATGATCTGCCTGTCAGGGACCATCATGGCTACCGTACGGAACTGGATCTTCAGGTTTTCTGGTAGCTCCTTTCTGCCTGCGTATCCAGGATTCTGTGAACCATTACATGATTATGTAAACTGTAATTGGAATAATCCGAATTATATTTCGATATGGGCATTATACTAGTATTTTGAAATAATCTGAACTCAGCATTGATAGTAGGTATCTATTGAAATAAAAATTACATACAATATTGTGTCAAGCGGTAATTAACTAAAATGGCAGTATTAGTAGCCTTTCAGCATATCAGATACAAGATGCATCTCAACATTCGAAAGCAATGGAATAAAAACACCCCGAAAAATATGACGAAAGGTGGCCAAAGATCTTACCATAGTAATAAAGATTCCAAATTCCGGACACATCTCAGATATGTCTCCGTCCGTGAATACGAATGTCTTCTTCTTTTCCTTCTTAGCAGCCAAGACCACGGCAACTTGTTGTGCGGCCACCGACAGTACGGGCAACTCTATGCGGTTGAACTCGTCGAAACAGCCCCATGAACCGGATTGGGCGAGACCTTTGTAAATACGTCCTAGACCTCTGGCAAAAATAAATTAATATATTTATTTTAACTAGTTAGTACTTCCCTTAAGGTATGAGCTCGAATGGGTTGCTAAGATGTACGGCCATTCGGATTTCTAACCACTCACTTACCTTGAAATTGTGGTTGAGCTTTCCCTTGTAAAATATGATTAACAGCTGTGAGCTTACACCCACATCACAGTTACCAAAAGCAAATGAGTGATTAAAATCAACTCTTCCAGAGTACTACCGTGATAAACGCGGTCTTGGAGATGTGGATAAACTAAGCCAACCCAATCGTTCCTACTTAACCACGAGGTCATAATACTCATTTTATGATGATTCCGAATTAAGCCTTCATACAGAACCTATTGCTGAGCTGTTTTCATACTAAATGTCACGTGATACATGTAATTTAGTATGAAAACTCCGCTCACTCCCGCCGAGCATTGGATATGATCATGTGGATTTGGTAACACTTTCAGGATTCCAATATGTGTTGTAAAATTTTAATTCAAAATACCTGTAATCCATTTGATCGGAGCAATTGAACACGACGACGTATTTAGCCAGAGTTTTGCCCATGTCCTTGACGGTTTCTGTCTTCCCGGTACCAGCGGGGCCGCAGGGAGCGCCGCCCATACTCATAGCCAGCGCCTGGGCCAGGGTTATATAGCATCTGGAAAATTTATTAAACTATAGGAATTATATATAAGAGGCAAGTAATCTTGTTGAAAATATAGGTCCACGTAAAGCTGGCCACCGGTATTTTAATCGAAACTAGCATAGAGAGCTGATGCTTTTAAACAGTAGAATATAAATATATGAGCAGTACTAGTCTAGCCAATAGCGCTTGTGCTCGAGCGGTAGAACGCACGACAGAGACCGTTCAATTCCCGTCTCACACCAAAGAGCTTAAAACAAAATCTTAAATTTAAGTATTTGATATTCACAAGTGAATCATGTCATTGATATAAATATCGAACGCATTTCCCTTATCAAGAGATCTTATTGAAGTATTCATGTAAGTGTCAACCTCCATAGCCTAGTTGGTAGTGACCCTGCCTACGAAGCTGGAGGTTCCGGGTTCGAATCCCGGCGAGGGCATTATTTGTGTATTTATTTATCACAAATATTTGTTCCTTGGTCATGGCTGTCTATTATATATAATATCGTCGTCTGGTATCCACATCACAAGCCCTAATTGAGCTTACCGTGGGACTAGGTCGATTTGTGTAAAGATATCCAAAAATATACATTTATTTATTTAAAATAGATGCAACAAATTAAACCAATACACTAAAAGGCGCAATAGTCTGTAGAACACTTAAATTTTAGAACTACCTGTCAGTTAAAGGAGTGATGACCAAACGATCAGTGCAGCCCAGATACTCGTTCTGATAGATGAACGTGACATCAGTGACTGAAACCCAGGTTTTATCGGCGTCCTCTTTGAAGTAGAACCGGCATTGCTTCAGCCACTCGAAGTCGTTGGCCGACCTGACGTTGAGACGGCACTGAAACATCAGATGAATATGTACAACTCTTTCCTTTTTAACCTCGTGTTGCCCAATGTACTTTAAAAAGAACAAAGTAACTAAGGATCAGACAGTTTCACAGAACGAATAAACACCCAATGAAGCCTTATGAAGAACATCAAAATTTACCGCCAAATACGATCTTCCCGATACCGATCATCACAAAAAAATGCAAATTATGGTTTGGAGATCAGGGACATCTAAAAAACTTTACTGTGTAAAGTAAAATGGACGTTAGCCTAATGGAAATATTTGTTAAAAAAAAAGATTACAACAACTGACGACTAGTAATTGTTCGTTTATATATTTGTTCCTGAGTTATGGGTGTTTCTATGTGTCTATATATGTACAGTCGACGTCAAAAATATAATTACGGTTTAGGTGCCAAAAGTATATTTACACGACCTTAAGTCAAGGTAAGAAAGTCGTGTAAATATATTTTTGGCACTTAAACCGTAATTATATCTTTGACGTCGACTGTACATATTTATCAATAAAAGTACGTATTATGTAGGTACTAGCGTTCCTAGTTCAGGGCCAGATTGATCTGTGTAATATTTTCCCTGAATTTATTTAACTCAATGAATATTACTCACAAGCATATCAAATATATCCCGCTGATGCACATGAATGGTGATCAGGGTCTCGAACTTTATCCTCTCAATCTTCAGCAGGTCCCTAGTCGTCTGATCGATGAGGGTATTCAGCAGTTCAAGGAACTTGTTGTTGGTCTCCATCATTATCTTCTTGTCTTGTCGAGCCTGCATGAGCGCCAATTCTGCGTCGCGGGTCCAAATTATTTGGATGCCTAGGAGACCAACCTGTAATATTGTTGTACGATATTTTAATTCCGATTTCAAATATTCTTATTACATATATAAATTTCTTATAGCTTGGGATCTGTGACGGTTCCACGTTCATCGTGGCTTGTGTCACTTTGATACTAGTAAGAACGTGACAGCAACTATAATGTATGTCTGAAGAAATACTTGTCGGAGGTTTCACAGGTACTCCAATTCCAAAGACTATTACATTTTAATTTAATTGGCTCTCGTTAGATTCATAGGCAGGCGGTGGTGAGTAAATGGAAGAAAAGGAAATTTTATTGTACAGTATCAGCAATATCGGCGCAGCTAAGGTGGTTAAAAAAAATATCTAAACTGTGGGAACTCTGGTCCCTAATTGCTCCGACATACGAGTATATCTGATGGCGGTTTGGAATCACAATTAGAGCTGTAAAAACAGAGTCATGAAACTGAGCATTTTACTAGAAGAAGCATTCCATGGGCTGTCCCGTACAAACGCGTGTATATTTTAATAATTTGATTTTTTTTCTGAGTTATTCGTTATTACATATATTTTTGAGTAATTTTTGATTCCTTTAGTCACCAAAGAGAACTTCGATATACCCACAATTTTGAGAAAAACTGTGTTCGTACGGGACATCGGTGGACTTTTTCTTGAAATGCACCAGAATCGCTTTCTGAACTAGGTGCGTAACCATGATGCCAATCGCTAAAGCTTAGTCGAGGAGCCGAACTGTCTTTCTTGCACTTAAATAAAAGAGTGACAAATTCAGAGATTTGCGATACTTCATTAAGCGTTAACGATTGGAATCTTGGCTATATACGTATCCAGAATTCTACTAGAATCGAAAAATACCTGTGCCGGCATTTTATCAAGGAACATGAGCAAATTGAAGCCAGGGTCGTTAATCAAGGACACGGAGTTCCTGATGATAGAATGCAGGCTGCTCTGAGCTGACTGAAGGAGTGACGTCAACCAAGTCTCCACTGAACCTTCAGCTCGCACTGGTCGCTCTAGTTTAATTTCTTCGCCTTCGGAGGAAACGATGGCGACCATTTTGTTGTACTCTGAAAGATAAGAAAATTCAGATTATTATCCCGATCCTAGTGTCAGTAACATTCAGTATAACTTGTTTGATAGATTATTTGAGATAAACGATGAACTAAACAATGAGACTATTTTTACTACACCACACTCAATAATTGCGGTCAATTATATTTTACAAAGCATATGCTCTGAAAGTGCTGTTTTTAAGGGTAAAATTATGAACGGAAAGTGATACTTTTCTACACGCATGCATGAATCAATTCAAGTAAGTAATCAAGTAATTTATTTCTTTCATGTAGTACATAGGATCTTACAAAATAAAAGTATCATACATGAGCCCCGTAAGGGCATGGAAATATTGGCAAATCTTAAAAGTAACTAATACTAATTCAATTTTTGTTTTTTTCACAGGGTAATCACTCTAATTCTTAGAACTGTTCTGCACATTCTCTTTGGTACTGCCAAAGTTGTTTTTTTTTCGTGCGTAATACATTGTATAATATTGCGTGATATTCGTGTCGAAATGTAGGCTTTCAATACTTGTATTATAAATTACTAATATAAAATTGAAGGTTGACCGATGACCTGGTGAAGGTCGTAGGAGTCCGCTGGATGCGGGTGGCGCAGGACCGGTCATTGTGGCAATCTTTGGGGGCGGCCTATGTTCAGCAGTGGACGTCTTTCGGCTGATATGATGATGATGATGATGAATATAAAATTTGTAGAAACATACCCGATATCATTATCGTGGGATTTATTTTGTTCACTTACCTATATCATGAAACTTCACATAACGAATATTATCAAAGATGGACAGCAAATGATTTTGTATCGTATGCGAATCCGACGCCTGGCCAAGAATCTCGAGAAGTGCAGGATCCGACACAAAGAAGAACCTCGGGAACATCGTTCTTTTCTTCTCCAGATACCCGCTAAGACTCTTTTGGCATAACTCAAGCTGTTCTTGAAGATGTGGCAGTAATTGTCTGAGGAGATCGTCTCCAACGCAACAGGACACGACTCCAGGGGTCTCGTGAGCTCTCTGCATGATTTTCTGCCAGGATTTATCAATTTTTGAGAACCGTTTGGCTTCTTTAGGGAGCTGTTTGGCTATGTCACCACCAACGAACACTGCTTCAAGATACACCCACATGTTTTGCACTAGGAGCCATCGTTCCAGAATCTCGTTGGTATTTTGGAGGTCGTAAAGCCATTGTTGGATTTGTTTTCTGAATGGAGCGTTGTAACTGTAAAAAAAATAATTGTTGACACATAAATCGGTTCGAGTAAAGTCTTAGCGATGAATACCTTCCACCATTTCTCTACCGATTCAGACTCGCCCGATAAAAATAAGTTCACGCCTTAAAATATTATCCCTAATTACCGAAGGCATACATCCTAAAATGGCGTGAACGTTTTTGTGGAATTGGGTGACTATGGCTCTGAGATACACATTTACCACATTCTTCATAAACGTCTCCAAAATTAGCAAGCCAATAAGAACTGTTGGTCTCTTTCGGTCTTGCAGACATTGGTAAGACGGAAAGAGACAAACAATACTTATCGGCACGCTAAATTAGAATTTAGGAGACGTTTTTGAATAAGGAGTTTACTTATTATACTGACTTGAGTTATTAATGTAATCTTGACTCTCAGATTAACCAATTCAAGAACACATTGGATAAGCAAATGTTTAAATTTTTTTGTAAAATTGATATCAGACCAAGTGTCATTGGATACAGGCAAGATCAGTGGTCTCAACTGTTTACCTGAATAAGGAGAAATTACCGATTAGATAACAAAGAGCCCAGGATCATGAGACTGTCTTCCAGCTGCCCTATCGTCTCAGCTGTAGTGTCACCCCTCAGCAGCAGCTCCCCTCGATTATTGAATGTCTGGAACGTCAGCTCGTGAATGGACCACTCGTTCGTCACCTGTCTCAGCTTGGCTTCTATGTCCTTTTCTTTCATCGCCGATATGCATATGTCCTGAAATGATAAGGTTACAAAGTGAAATGTCCAATAATAACATTAAAAACACCAAATCTTAGACCACGTAGATCGGATGCAGAACAGGGGATTTTTGTTTAACGTGTCAGCGGTTGATAACTCGGCTATAAAACGATCAAAAGATAGCTGAGCTACTAGGTATACTAGCAGAGCGAGTAGCTATCAATATCGCCATGCCTCTTGCAAAACTATAAGTTTTGAAATTCGCGGTTTTTTCCGATCATACTTCACTCAGTAGTACGTGATTAATTTACTCCCACAAACGTATGAGAGCCTAGTAGGTTATAGTTTAAAACATTCTATAAATATTTAATACTCATTCAATAAAGCACACGCCGGTCGATAAAGCGTTAATAGACGTTCGAACATGGTCCACTCCGCACCGCGAACTTGGTCCGCTCCGTACCAAATTCGATGGTGTGTTCAGCGGTCCGCCGACATTATTATTATTATTGACGGTGCGGTCGGTTCGATGGTTTTCCCACAGGATTTGGTGCGGTCCGCACCAAGTTCGCTCGTGTGGACGGCGCCACCGCACCGTACAGCGCTTACTTGTAGGTAATTAATTAAAAGTAAACAAACAATTCGTATATTTTCGGGTATTTATGAAATTTATAGACATAACAGTGTCTCATAAATAATAATGTGCCAAAATGTAATTATTATTATTTTTTTTTTATTTTTTTTTTCAAATATTAGTATCGATAATAATGTTATTTTCTGTTTATGTATGTAATAATAATGTTGTAAACAATGTGACATGTAAAATTATTGTATTTTATCAATAAAATTTGATTGATTGATTGATTGTAGCGACGATGGTTGCCACAACTAACGCGATTTTAGCTTTTTTGGATAAAAACGGAGGCATATCGACGTGATCACTGTCTGGTAGCACGAAAAGCACTGGACCGTTTTTGAACGGTGCGATGGTGTGGCGAGTCGAGCGCACGTACGGACCGGACCAAGTTCGCGGTGCGGAGTGGACCATATTCGAACGTCTATTAACGCTTATATGTTTGTCTGGCTGGCACAGTAACCTAGACAACATTGAGCTATGAAAATACAGAGATCCTGTCTGCGAACAGGCTCTTGACAATTCATGTATGCCTAGTACTTTTGCCACGTGCATAACCTGTTGAGTTGTTTGTACTTGCGCAATTGAAGTACCAATTTGCGCAAGTCATGAGAAACAGATAATAAAAAAATACTCCCCATGAGAAACAGATGGCTCTGTTAGTTAGTTTGAAATTAATATGAAAATTATACGTTTCTTTTGTGGCATAATTTGATATGATTAATCAAATGCGAACCTGCCTTGATGATCTGAAAAGCTGTGGCCGGGTCACATCCTACGATGGTCGTTGCACCGTCATTTGGGGAAGGTGGAGAGAAGCTGTTGAAGGAAAATTTGCCATGCATGGCGACAGAAATGCAATACATACCTCAATATCTTCTTTATTCGGCAGCAATGGTGCCTCCAAAATATTCTTTAAGCAAAAATCTTCATTGTCCAGCTCGAATATATACTTGGTGACCTCCATAATTCGTTGCCAATGCCTCGGCTTCATGGCTTTGTTTGCCATCAGCTCCAGTAGAGGGCACATGTCATTGAAATCGTCTATGGTCTTTTTTAGAGCAAAGAAGGCTGGCCACTCTTTTAAGCTGCAAAATACAGTGTGACGTTCTAATCATAGCTACTGCATCACCAGCAGGCATAGCCAAGATGCCAGTCTGCAATCGTATCAAATAAGCGATACAACGAACGTCGAAAAGTCACGTGACCATCCCCATACATTAGTATGGTCACGTGACTTATTGCATAATGGCATTTTGGCATTTCATCCTTGGACGCAATGACATAAAGACATGACGGCAAAATAATGAATTTAATTAAATTTTATTGGGATTCCTTATGATAATTATTTGTAGGAGAAAGATTAAGGATTTTTTATTACATTGTATCTCATCTTATTTGTTTATGATTGTAGAGGCTAAATAAACTATTTAGTGAGAGATCAAGGTACGGAGGTATAAAACTCACCCTTTAGGAAGCTTACGACATCTATTCTGAAACTCCATAAGCTCATTATTGATTTCCTCTATATTGACTTCTCCCCAGGGTATATCGTAGTAGCTGCTGACTCTATCAATGACGTCATTGTATAACTTGTACAACTTCTGTAGAAGGTTTAACTCCTTCCTAATCTGAGCCAGTTCGGGGTATTCAGTGTGAGGAAGTCCGAAGAGTTCTTCCCCGTTTTGGTAGGTCTGCAGCTTGCGCCACATGCCGTCGAAGCGGTTCTGAAAAGTAAAGAAGTTAGATTCAGAATGAGACACAGTGGCATTGAAATTTAAATACAAGGGAATTCTAGCTAAACGAATTCCGTTCTGAAATTGTGAACTCCATAGCAGATTCTGTAGGTCTTACGTATACCTGTTTACATAGTATAGTCTTGAGGTGTCAATGTATTCGATTTACTCAGGAGGATGTACGTATTGTGTTACGTACGCAATATGTAGCCTTTACCAGTTTACGCTTGCAACTTACCGCCTTATTGATAAAAGTGTTGTTTGCCCCTTTCGGTCTTATTAATATAGACAAATTTTATTCAGGGAAGGTGAAACAGGCCCTAAGACTAACTCACCTGGAAAAGTATCAGCCTATCCGACGCCTCCCGCGGCGTCAGACCCGACTGCATGGGCCCCGCGTTGCGGTACTCGTGGACGTATTCTCCGTTGTCCTCCCTGAACCTGTCCAGGTTGTTCTTCAGGTCCTCTTCGAATTGGGGCTGCATTTTGAGCAGCTGCACGTGAGCGGCTAAAGCGGTGGCCTGGAATCCATTTAGTTTGAAATTTCAACAAGGATATACTTCATTATACTTTAAAGGCACCACCAGCGGCAACAAACGAGCAGCAAGTAGCAACCGACGAGATATTTGTTGGCAAGCGAGTGAATTCTCTTAGAAAACGTACTCGCCGGCAGTGTGAACAGCTAGCGACTAACTATAAATATGCAGGTATCTGTCACTTTCACTGATACTCGAGATCTATATCTTTGTTTGTTACATGGGCGAGAAAATTCTCGATAGCTCATCGATTGCTCGCCTTTCGTGGGACAAATGCCTAAAGATTGTTTAATCTTTACACATTATCCGTTTATTTCAATTCACTGTAGTTGAGGCCTCTCCTCTGACTTATGAGAGTGCACTAAGGGGTAATGCCCATAATCGCCACGCTGGGCAGGCGGATTGGCGATTGCAGTACTGTGTCCACTATGATGATGATGCTGCCCATCATCAATCTTCAATAATGGTTTGTGACACTTCAATCTCTAAGTCAACTCTTATGTCAGCCACGGGAAAAGTTGGAGTGGCGACAAATGTATTCTTACTGCCGTCACTACACGGGATATATAAAAATAATATGTTCAACAATATTTGAAATGAATACCTGAAGCTGTTGCCAAGAGTAGCGTAGACTGTCGACCTGTTCCAAGTCGGCTTGGCTGACAGGCAGCTCATAACGAGTTATCACATTGAATGCTTCCTGCAAAGAAGCATTTTCAAAGTTAACAATAAACCATTGCTACGAATTTGTTTGGACAGACAGAGTATCGTGCGGAAACAGGGATCCGATACCGGTTTTTTCTCCATACAAAAGAACGGTTCTAATTTCGTTCTTTGGTATATATTTTTTTGTTAATCATCATAATCATCATCATCATCATATCAGCCGAAAGACGTCCACTGCTGAACATAGGCCTCTCCCAAAGATTGCCACAATGACCGGTCCTGCGCCACCCGCATCCAGCGGACTCCTGCGACCTTCACCAGGTCATCGGTCCACCTTGTGGGGGGCCTACCCACGCTACGCCTTCCGGTACGTGGCCGCCACTCAAGAACCTTCCCGCCCCAACGGCCATCGGTTCTACGCGCAATATGCCCCGCCCACTGCCACTTCAGTTTAGCGATTCGGAGAGCTATTTCGGTTACTTTGGTTCTGCTGCGGATGGTCTCAGTTTTAATCCGATCACGCAGAGAGACTCCTAGCATAGCCCTCTCCATTGCCCTTTGGGCGACTTTGAGCCTTCTTAAGAGACTCATTGTAAGCGGCCACGTTTCAGTACCGTATGTCATCATTGGCAACACACACTGATTAAAGACTTTCGTCTTCAAACACTGCGGAATATTGGACGAAAATATGTGTCGTAGCTTCCCGAACGCTGCCCAACCGAGTCGGATTCGACGATTGACCTCTTTCTCGAAGTTGGACCTACCTAACTGAATAGTTTGCCCTAGGTATATATATTCGTCTACAACTTCGAGTGTAAAGTCTCCGATTATTACGGGAGTTGGTGCTACATGGGAATTCGACATGATTTTCGTCTTATCCATGTTCATCCTAAGACCAACTCGCTCGGAGGCTTTACTGAGGTCAACGAGCATAGTACTTAAGTCCTCCAAGGTCTCAGCCAAGACTACTATATCGTCAGCGAATCGAAGGTGAGTGAGGTACTCGCCGTTTATGTTGATACCCAGCCACCAGTTGGTACCCAGTTTTGTTAATGGAATAATTTAAAAATACGATGTTGTTAATTACATAAAATATAAAGACCATAAAATATTGGGCTAATTCGCGAGAGCTAAAAAAACCGGTGCCGATCCTTGTACAGTCAAGTGCAAAAATAAGTATCGAAAGAATCCGTTCATAAATATGTTACGACGTTCTTATTACACAGAATTAGAGTGCACTGGGACATATTTTTGAACGTTTTTGTATACCCCTTATTTTGTCTTCGACTGTACTATGTAATAAATTTGTTAAAAATACATTAATTCCACTGTTGGAGATAGGCCTTTCCTATTAGGAAGTAATAAATAATAATAAATAAATATCTTGGGACACCTTACACAAAGTAAGTAATCCATGATCACCACCCTGGACAAGCGAATTGTCGATCGCTGTACTGTGTCCACTGATGCTGCCCAACATCAATCTTCAATAACGGAATGGCTGTCAATAATGCTTCAATCCCTTAGTCGACTCTTACGACACCCACGGGAATAACAGGGGTGGTGAAAAATTTATTATTTCTGCTGTATGCGGCCAAGAAAAAAACTAGAGATGCCCCGTGTTCTCCATAATAAAAAATGCTCTTATATTATTGTGAACACCATTTGTGAATATTTGTGAATGTCTAGTGTCCCTCTGGTACCTCTAGTCTTTCATACCTCCACAGGGTCGATCTTCAGTTCCATATCAACCTCCTGTTCTCGAATCTTCTTGAGCGTCTCCATGACACTTCTCACATCGTCTAAGTCCCTGATTGGCCGCTCAAGCTTACGCTCAAGGTCGTTCATGATGGCGTACACGTAGTCCATCTCTCGTTTGTATTTTTTGCGCATTGCTTGCCCGATTCGGTGAGTACCATCTGGAGGCAAAATGTGCGCTTAGATTTGAATGGTTGTTAAAGTATTTTCCATACGGTCATTGACAGTATTCGGTTCACTTATTATTGATGTACGTGTACATTACGTACAAGGCATACAATAATTAAAATATCTATGTGTCTCATTGCAATTCATGAATACCACTAGAATTTAGTAACAATAGGTGTTGGAGTTGTTTTCTATACCTATAATTATTGACACAGTTGTAGTCCAAAATAGAATAAGTTTAGGTTTTTCCTACGCCTCATCACAGATCACGGATATTGCTACCTAAAAATGTAAAAACTAGCCATTAGAAAGGAAGTACGTTGTAGTAAACAAGTTTGTTGACCCCTATTCTAAAAATTTGCAGCTTGGCGTAGAAATAACTTCCACAGAAGAGGTAAGCTAGAACTCGTTTAAAGCTGAGTTTATACTTGCAAGTTATTTCTGCATGTTGAGACGCAACTATGAGCAAGAGTGACAATCATGATCCGTATCTTTTCTTGCACATAACTTTGAAATCTTGCAGATGTAATCTCGGCTTACCTACGTCTAGGTAGTTAAAAGGTATACATACTTTTGAGTTCAGTATTCAACCCAAGCTTAAGCTTCTCCGTGGACACAGCAAGACAGGTCCCGATGACCAGGACATCAGGCTCCGTGGCCAGTTTGGCTTCCAGTTCGCTGTGCCTTTTGAGTGCCAGCTCGAAGTCGTTCAGGTTCCAGGCTAGCAGCTGGCGGAGAGTCTTCTCGCACTTCCAGAGGTAGTGGTACGGACGCCATCGCTTTACGAGATTGTTGAGCTCCTGAAATGTTATGTGATCCGGGTAGATTGAAAACGGCTAATTAGGAAAGATCTGCGGGTTTTGAATTGAGTTGTATGGATTGCATTGAATTGGCAATTAATTTAACAGAAAACAGAACCGATTTTTGCCTTTTACAACAGTAAAATAAAATCAGTGATGAAGCAGAAAGTTCAGTTTTTTTTAATACAAGTGTGGTGAAGATTCGTGTCATAATAATTATGTATTACACTGCTAATTTAAGAGTTGGCCTACGATATTCGCCTTACTAAACAATATTTAGTAATTTAAATTGTTATTGAATATCATAATTGAATAATTAAAATTATGATTACTTGAGTATGTATTACTAATTGTTATTTCTAGTTCTTACTTGCACACGTTCTCATAAATTATTTATTGGTTATTAATTATTTATTTACACGATTTTCAAAGTTTCTAAATTTAATGTTAGGTTAAGTATGATTTGTAAGGTAAATTAACAGGTTAACATTTACCGTCAAAACCTACACTGCACATGCGCCCAGGTTCATTTTTTATGGGAGTTGACGCCGGCCACGGAAAAAAGTACTAAGGCATCATGAACACAAAGAGTTACCAACTATTGTTTTTATGGGACCTCCATCCACAGTATGAATCACAGCACCATACTTATCACTTGCGTGGACCTTCTTAGGAATATTAAGTACAAGTGACACTGATAGGGGTGTTTTAAGTAAGACTTTGAGGTTATGAGTAATGGCGGGTTACAATCGATGACGACTTAGTGCGCATGTCCATACATACATAATCACGTATACTTGAATAATTCCTTTTCGTATACTTGGTAAACAGGCGCTATCTGGCGATAAAAACAGAAATCGGCTGAATACACATCACCGTCTCATCACGTCTGTTTGTAATGATAGATGAAGCATTATTCTATTACTTTATTGCGTTTGGGAGGAATATCATTTTCTTTTTTACTAATGAAAAGAAACAATATTATTTCAGGTTGTCTCGTTGCATTACAAAAAGTGATATATGTAACTGATTTTCAAAACTACAATTTATGTACAATACTTACCTAATCTGAGACTGATTTTGAATTATTAAATAAATACGGTTTGTTTGTGTCGTTGTTGAGTTAATTACTTTTAACCGACTTCAAAAAGGAGGAGCTTTTTAAATCGACAGATTTTTTTTGTATGTATGTTACTCGATATCTCCGCGAAACGTAAACCAAACGGTATAACCTTCAAATGGTATAACCCCGAGTAGATCCCGCTGGCAACAAGTCGGGCCCTGGCTTGCTACGGGGATATCTCTCTGTCACTCCAACGAAGGCGTCGTTAGAGTGACAGCGACAAATCTCCGACATTTACGAACTTCGGTGGTCGCGGCCTGGCATCTTGGAGACTTTCAAAGGCGCATCGTATTTTTTTATATT
>JALPQI010022047.1:0-16230 GCA_025490895.1 Thaumatotibia leucotreta
CGGCGACAGCACGGTAACCGCGCGGCAACCGTCGCGCCACGTGAAGTGACGGTCGTGGAGCACCCGGCCACTGGCAAACGAAGGTTAGTCAATTGTAATAGTACATTACTATAGAGGACGGGAAGCGAAGGGTTACAGGCCAAGTAGATATATCTGGCCGAAGGAACTGAGGCCACATAGGGATACGCGGCCTGTAACCCTGTTTCTCGCCGAGATTTGTATAGTGCTTTTCTCAAACTTGCCATTAAATAAAACTAACTGATTTCGCCGAACCATACTATTTCATTTGTAAATATACCAATAGTACAGTATCGTAAAACATTTAAAAAAAAACATTCGCGCCTAACTTTTTTTTTATCTGTTTGAGGTGTTCTTTTACCTGGTGGTATTATAGACATCAGTTCTAAGGTAATTTTTTTTTCTGTGGCTGAATGTCAAGACCTAGTGTCACTGTCACAATTTGACGTTTCAAAACCAAAGACAGTCTGTTTGCAGTCCTAGGTGTGAAATAAATACATGAAATCTCTTCACATATCATCTTAGCACATGACACCGGATACGTAGTATTTCCGGGTTTAATTTAAATTAAGTAACATCAACATTCCGTAGCAAGTTTGAGAAAATTATTTTTATCACGAAAATCATGCACAAAAATGGCGTCTCCTATTGTAAAAAATATATCTCGTTTTAAACGTACATCACTGCTTTACCAACTGTGTTGACCGCAACCCACAGCGCCATCTATTAAACAACTTAAACAATTGGCGACTGTTCTACTCACCACAGAAAACGAAACATAAATAGGCTACACAATAAAAAGGTTCATTTGAGAAATATATTTTTCACACCACCTAGGTATTCGAATATGGGACTTATCTTCCCGGCTAGCAGGGATCAAAGTGGCACTTTTCTGTTCAAGGACTTTCTATTGCCAGCCTAAAAAATTACAATGAAATATGAAAATAAACAGTAAGTACGTTCATAATTGATAAAAACTTCTTCAGAATCGATTATTTGCATAAATATTAAATATGTGATATATCTTTTATTTTTCTCATAGGTGGTGTGAAAAGCAGTATGTGTCACACGGTATCAAAATTATTTCGTCTTAGGCGTTAACGCTTGAATCCTTCATTACGCTCAGGATTCCACTTTAGAATCCCTCCCGTGGAATCCGTCGCTCCATTCAAGATTCAATATACGCCCACGCCGGAAATATACCATTTTGATCCCTTGTGACACAATCTACTATTCTTTACATGATATAAAATATTATGTTTGATAATCATACCTATTATTATACCTACATACGTCAGGGGTTCCCAACTTTAATGAAATAAAATCTACTACTACCTACTACTACAGGTACTTACTCGACGGCCAGCGGCAGCAAACTAGCAGCTTCAGGGTTCATGATGAGGTGTACTCCCTCCATGTATTCCACTCGCTCTTCGCCTCGCCAGGACCCCTAGACAACGGGGAATAAAATGGTACATTACTGCAGACGCCGGGAAACCAAACTTAGTAGGCTCTGTACTACGAACAAATAAAACATGGAAGCCGCACGCCATATTAAATTGCCTTTCAAAAACGGTCCTGAATTTTTGTTGACAAGTGTCACCCCCTCTTCTATGCATCACGGCAATGAATTTCAATGTCAACCTACAAAAACTTAAGCCGTCATTTAAAAATAGTTGTAATAGGTCAATCAAAGTTTTGATTGGCTATATTCTATAAACATTTGTCAAAGATGTTGCGCCGAAATATGCGCGGTGTTAAGAAAAGCGCTATGTCCTGCCCATCTTGGTACAATTGAACAATTGTTTTTGGGGGCATTTTTGAGCTGGCGTTAGACGTCCATGGTATATATGGTCGCAGGCTCTGTAAGTATATCACCGAGCAGAGATACAAAGTTTTGTTGGGTAAAATGAAATCACGTCTTGTATGGAAAAGCACCAATGTTTTCGATATTTTTCAGCCACCAGGCGGCGCTAGAGTAGGCGTCTGGTCCACACAGCTGTCAGATTCATACTATTCATAGGTACTGGACATAAAATATCTAAATTCTATTTTATTTGGAAGTTTATTGATTTTGTAATAGATTACGACTAATAAACGGTCGTCGAACTGAAGATTGAGCTATAAAACAGGCGCGCAAAGGCACTGGTATTAAAAATAATGAATATAACTTTTTTCATTTCATGGGAATTGACTTGGAACTGTTATTTTATTTCTATTAAGTAGAACACAATATTCATAAAGTAATGGTTTTCAGAATAAAAAAACCTATAAATATATTGAAAATTAAATGCGCGTATTTATTTTGACAGTTCGTTAAACCTTCCGCTCAGTGCTGCCACCTCACCTCCCCATAGTGGCAGAAAAAGTATATAAAACGTCGATTACAATGTACACACCAGTTCAATGAAATTTAAATTTATCATTCGGTTACCGCGAGGATTACACATGAAATAAAAGTATGAAAACGGACATATTCGCGTATATTAATTAAATTTAACTGATTGTTGTTGCATATATGGAGTTAAATTTAATTAATATACACGAGTTTATCCGTTTTCATAGTTTTATTTAAATATTTCATAAAATGAGTAAAGTCGCATTTCCTTTGTTTGACTAATTTTATTTAAAAATAAACGAAAGTCACCACTTTTCCGACCAAGCTTCAGAATAAGATTTAAAGAAAAAAAAACAAGTGTCATTGCCTGTGAAATTGGCGTTTATGGTCATAGACTATAGTTGATCCCTAATTTTATTATCTAAAGAGTAACGTAGGTGTATGTTTTGTTTTCAACAATGTACTGTGTAACAATGGTTTTAACACAATACACAAAACGCCTTAAAAGTGTCTATATTACTGACTAAACTTGGTTTATTTTGATTTTAACATCAAAAAATATACACTAAATTCATTGTAGGGAAAATAGACTTTTCACAAAATTCTGCATACAAAACGCCAATTTCATAGGTAATAACCCTGCCATATATAACATGGACGTCTAACGCCAGCTCAACGCTCTTTTACACAAAAGATCCCAATGGGTCGAAGTGTATCCGTAAGGGCCCCGCAAATAACGCCAGCTCAAAAATGCCCCCAAAACCAATTGTTCAATTGTGCCAAGATGGGTAGGACATAGCGCATTACTTAACACCGCGCATATTTCGGCGCAACATCTTTGACAAATGTTTATACAATATAGCTAATCAAAACTTTGATGGACCAATCACAACTACTTTTAAATGGCGGTTTAAGTTTTTATAGGTTGATATTGAAATTATTACCGTGATGCATTGAAGAGGGGGTGACAGTTGTCAACTAAAATTCAGGCTCGTTTTTAATAGGAAATTTAGTATGGCGTGCGGCTTCCATGTTTTATTTGTTCGTAGTAATGACCTAATATTGTGTCACAATAATTTAAATTAAATTAGGTTATCAATTATCAGATAAAGTAATTGTCCGTAATCTATCTCACCTGCATGAGTTCGGGAATCTCTGGTAACGCCTTCTCCATACTCGACATCTCGAAGCTGTCTGTCGACATATGGCCCGACACTGCAACATATTACGTATACACCGTGGTCTCT
This sequence comes from Thaumatotibia leucotreta, assembly GCA_025490895.1. NCBI lineage: Eukaryota > Metazoa > Arthropoda > Insecta > Lepidoptera > Tortricidae > Thaumatotibia > Thaumatotibia leucotreta. Next base: position 3,604 of record JALPQI010022047.1, read on the forward strand.
TATTACCCGAAAGATTTTAACTACGCATTTTTGATGTAAAAACAAACAAAAAATATTATGTGTCTTTTGTAATTTTTGGCGAAAAAAAAACTTTTTTTTTAATGTTTTTGAATGTATTTTAACATAAAATGATAGTCATAAAACTAGCACTTACAATGAATGTCAAGATTTTTTTTACAAAAACCCCATTTTTAAAGGTTTTATTTCTCACTTCTTGACATCTATTAATGAGGTTAGTGAGACTATTCTCCATAATGGCACCAACGCCGTTAAAAAGACCTTTTGTACTGAGTAACTATTAGAAATTATTATTTTTTAATTGGTAATAACTCTGAAACTAGACGATATCCAGAAAAGTTTATAGGACATTATAGATCCTTAATATGGTCAGGAATGCACTGTTAAAATTGGTCGGGTTTAAACAGCCCACGGTGTATAAAAAACCGGCCAAGAGCATGTCGGGCCCTGCTCAGTGTAGGGCTGATTATGTTCGAAATATTTAGTTTTATTTTTCAAATACAAATATAATATTCATATACATATACAAATATAAATATTCTGAAGCGGTTAATATCTCCTAAAATATTGACTTTGGAAAGAAAGTAAAGAAACTTTCTTCTAAGACCCTTACCCTGTTTAAGAGACCTATTAAATTAGAGACTTTCTCTAATTTCAGAATAAGAGGTTTAATAGACAGATTCATTGATACCCCACACTATACTCGTAGGATTACAGCAAATAAAAAAAATCATCCCCACTTCACCAGAAAAAAAATGTAGTTTTTATTCTACCACTTCGCCGGCATGATTAATATGTATACCTGTACCAAATTGCAGATATCTAGTATTAACGGCCACTGAGCTATGCTGCGGACAGACGGACATGGAGAAACTATAAGGGTTCCTTATTTACTACGGAACCCTAAAACGCTGATGAAGCCTGACGTACCTTCAGTGGGCCGGTCAGACATGGAGCTGAGTCCCCTCTTGAGGGTGTCTTTGATCTCCTGCTGCACCCGCGGCGACAATTCACCCGTCTCTGACTCCTTACTCTGTTTAAACACAAGAGTATACAGTCAATATTTTTTTTTTCTATGTTGGCACAACAAAGTGGCTCCACTCCACCTGATCGTAAGTGAAAAGTAGAGCCCAAATCGCGGCGGCAACGAACAGGAAACAATCAGTAACCTGTTAGTTGCCACCGCCTTGCTGGCCCGCTAGATGCTTCTTCACGCTTCGTTTAAAGGGTCCCAACTTATAGGTATGCGGAAACACATGTGCCAAAACAAATATGAAAGGCTGAGAGGCGTTTTCACAAACGGTTGTTGAAGTCACCTTGTTATTTAATTTGGTCATGTTTAGGCTAATTCGATTCAGAATCACGAGCTTTTTCGATTCTGTTAGGAGAAAAAATATGTCCCATAATTTTCATACAGTTTTCATTCCTTCCATTACGCTACCGCCTTTGAACATTTATGAAAGAACGGTATCGTAATGGGAAAAACATTTTGGGACATTTTATTTCTCCTATCAGAATGAAATAAGCTCGTGATCCTGAGTAGAACAAGCCCAAACTTGTCCGAATTAAATAACAAGGTGATTTCAACAACGGTTTGTGAAAACGCTCTGAGATACGCGTCGTACTCGTGACCGGTTTAATCAAGCTCACTCAAATCAAGGTCTAAATTCCAACATTTTTTCAGCTATTCTTGACATGAGAAATTAAATTTGCTTTATTTTGTTTATTTAATATTATGTTATGACGAATATCAGTTCCTTCGGTCAGATATATCTGGGCGGATTTATATTTTGTTGTCGTTTTTCAAAATTTTCCAAATTTGGACTTTTTTTACATTTTTTCTACACAGAATCACGAGCTCTTTCGATACTGATAGAAATAAAATAGTGTCACAAAAAAAATCCATTGAGTTACAATTTTTCATACACTTTCCTCGACCGTAACTCAGTGGATGACAAAAAAATGTATGGAATTCTTGGGACACTTTTTCTGCTAATGAGGATCGAAAGAGCTCGCGATTCTGAGTAGAAAAAATATGAAAATATGCAAATGTGGGAAATTTTAAAAAACTACAACAAAATAAAAATCGGCCCATCTACTTGGCCTGTAACCCTTCGTTTCCCGTCCTCTATAGTATACTAATGCACAAGCCACACTTGCGTCACCAATGTCACCATCACCAGCCAGCTGTCACCACTAGCACTCACCGGAGTCCACGGCAGCGCGGTCACCCTGCCCGAGACTCCAGCTAAATGTGCGGGGGAGCGGAGTACCAATGTCACCATCACCACTAGGGCTGCCAACCAAAGATCACAGATATGCGGTACATTCCCGAATAAATTGCGGGACTTGGCTATAAAATGCGGGACGCATGAGAAAGTGTATTAAATGATAAAAATCGGCCAAGTGCGAGTCGGAGTCGTGCACAAAGGGTTCCGTAACAGCAAATATAAAAAAAATACGCACCTTATACCTTACGGGTTTTCCCGTGTAGTAAGTAGTTAGTATACGTAATTTTTGCCGTTGGGGCGGGAAGGTTCTTGAGTGGCGGCCACGTACCGGAAGGCGTAGCGTGGGTAGGCCCCCCACAAGGTGGACCGATGACCTGGTGAAGGTCGCAGGAGTCCGCTGGATGCAGGTGGCGCAGGACCGGTCATTGTGGCAATCTTTGGGGGAGGCCTATGTTCAGCAGTGGACGTCTTTCGGCTGATATGATGATGATGATGATGATGATACGTAATTTTTGCTAAATATTAAGCACTGTAGATTCGGAGAATGTGGGGTTATTTATAGGTGGACCTATTTCCAATGTTATTTACATGTCTCACAATAATAAAATAAAAATTGAAAATCCTCTCACTAAGCCCTCTATTTGAATGATACAGTTTGCAAAACATTTATTATTTCACAATTCCCTAAAGAAGACCTCAAATTCAAAATTCATTAATTTACGTTCCACGTCCTCCATCGTTGGGTCCCCAACTTACACATGTGTGTTTACCATTATTTAGTGGAATCCAAACTGAGATATACTTAGCATTCGTTTTTGGGGAAATAGTTTCAAATACAATATAAACAGAGCTTTTGTATTGCAAAAACGAGCTAAATAATATATTAGAACCCGAACTGCTCCATGGGATTCATGCAGAGAATTTTTTGTTAAGCTACAAATTCTGACAGTACCTACTCAGTTTGTACGTTTTAGTACTGCTAACATCATTTTCTAAAAATATGTATGAATCGGAAAAAACGCATTACACAGATTTTTTTCCGATTCTACAAGTGGCAAAGCACTCTGTTAAAATACCAGGGTCGCGTTTTATAAAGTTACATTTTACAATTACACTGTTTGCCTCTCTAACGTACGCACATATTGGCTAGAAAGAGACGCAACTAGGAAAATTGTAAATTGTAACTTTATAAAACGCGACCCTGGTATTTAATAAAGAGAATACCATATTTTCAAGAAATCCTTCAAAAAGTTTTTATGGTCATTTGCAGTAAATGTGTACCTTTTAATTTTTATATGCGATCATGGACTGTATTACACCATTTTACTCGGCATCGTGCGTACTTTTCAGTTATGAAACAAAAAAAGTATGTCTCTAATGTCACGAAAATAAGTATGTAAATTGAGATTTCTCACTTTACTTACTCCCATACTAAAGGTATGAAAAATACTGAAACGAATTTGAGATTTTTTTTTATCAGTTTCGTTACATTTCGTTTCATACATTTAGTATGGGAGTAACTAAACTGAGTAATCTCAATTTAATTACATATTTATTTTCGTGACATTAGAGACATACTTTTTTTGTTTCATAACTGAAAAGTACGCACGATGCCGAGTAAAATGGTGGACGCAATCCTAAATTGCTCTCATTTACGTATTCACATTATTATTTTAGTATTTCCTGAAAAGCGGGACAATAGGCGTCCCGCACGAACCCTTTGCGGGACGCATACTTTAGGGCCCCAGAAACGGGACGTCCCGCATATAGCGGGACAGTTGGCAGCCCTAATCACCACCCAGCTGTCACCACTAGCACTCACCGTGACGATGCGTGAATCGGAACGCACATTGCCCCTTCCACGTTAGGTTCTGGCCGTTTTAGATCCTTATTTCCAAATTTAAAATTACAAATTCCCATTATTCATTCATTTCCTTGATCAGTCATCCTCAGTCCATCAGAAGACGCAGATCGATTTATTACTAAATATTTGTAAAAATCAAGAATCTGAGTGCAGCACGAGTCAGTGTTTTATGTAATTTTAATATCCAGTGAAAGTGTTTTATACTTATACAAGGTTATTTTTTCACCAGTACAAATACTCTAGGGGGTGTATAAGTAAGTCAAAATGAACAACTTTTACTATGGGGCCGAACCTGAAATCGCGAAAAAAAAATCAGCTGTTTCATACATTTCAGACGATCATGAGTCGACAATTTCTATGGAACAGCTGATTTTTTTTTCGCGATTTCAGGTTCAGCCCCATAGTAAAAGTTGTTCATTATGACTTACTTATACACCCCCTAGAGTATTTGTACTGGTGAAAAAATAACCCAGTATATCTGTTACTGTTACCTGTGTTCGTCGTTCTTTCCCAAAGGCACAATATTGTGCCTTTGTTTTCGATTAATAAATATCCTACTGGCTGCCCTACTTCCCGCTCCCGTCTCCGAAACCCCGAGGGCTACACCGTCACACTCACCGGAGTACCAATGTCACCATCACCACAGCTGTCACCACTAGCACTCACCGGAGTCCACGGCAGGGCGGTCACCCTGGCGGAGACTCCCGCTAAATGTGCGGGGGAGCGGAATGTCACCATCACCACAGCTGTCACCACTAGCACTCACCGGAGTCCACGGCAGGGCTGTCACCCTGCCCGAGACACCCGCTAAATGTGCGGGGGAGCGGAGTACCAATGTCACCATCACCACAGCTGTCACCACTAGCACTCACCGGAGTCCACGGCAGCGCGGTCACCCTGCCCGAGACTCCGGCTAAATGTGCGGGGGAGCGGAATGTCACCATCACCACAGCTGTCACCACTGGCACTCACCGGAGTCCACGGCAGCGCGGTCACCCTGCCCGAGACTCCGGCTAAATGTGCGGGGGAGCGGAATGTCACCATCACCACAGCTGTCACCACTGGCACTCACCGGAGTCCACGGCAGGGCGGTCACCCTGCCCGAGACTCCGGCTAAATGTGCGGGGGAGCGGAGTACCAATGTCACCATCACCAGCCAGCTGTCACCACTGACTAGCACTCACTGTGACGATGCGTGAATCGGAACGCACATTGCCCCTTCCACGTTAGGTCTTATTTCCAAATTTAAAATTACAAATTCCCATTAGTCATTAATTTCCTTGATCAGTCATCCTCAGTCCATCAGAAGACGCAGATCGATTTATTACTAAATATTTGTCAATTTAATCAAGAATCTGAGTGCAGCACGAGTCAATGTTTTATGTAATTTTAATATCCAGTGAAAGTGTTTTATACTTATATATCTGTTACTGTTACCTGTGTTCGTCGTTCTTTCCCAAAGGCACAATATTGTGCCTTTGTTTTCGATTAATAAATATCCTACTGGCTGCCCTACTTCCCGCTGCCGTCTCCGAAACCCCGAGGGCTACACCCTCACACTCACCGGAGTACCAATGTCACCATCACCACAGCTGTCGCCACTAGCACTCACCGGAGTCCACGGCAGGGCGGTCACCCTGCCAGAGACACCCGCTAAATGTGCGGGGGAGCGGAATGTCACCATCACCACAGCTGTCACCACTAGCACTCACCGTGACGATGCGTGAATCGGAACGCACATTGTCCCTTCCACGTTAGGTTCTGGCCGTTTTAGATCCTTATTTCCAAATTTAAAATTACAAATTCCCATTATTCATTCATTTCCTTGATCAGTCATCCTCAGTCCATCAGAAGACGCAGATCGATTTATTACTAAATATTTGTCAATTTAATCAAGAATCTGAGTGCAGCACGAGTCAGTGTTTTATGTAATTTTAATATCCAGTGAAAGTGTTTTATACTTATATATCTGTTACTGTTACCTGTGTTCGTCGTTCTTTCCCAAAGGCACAATATTGTGCCTTTGTTTTCGATTAATAAATATCCTACTGGCTGCCCTACTTCCCGCTCCCGTCTCCGAAACCCCGAGGGCTACACCCTCACACTCACCGGAGTACCAATGTCACCATCACCACAGCTGTCACCACTAGCACTCACCGGAGTCCACGGCAGGGCGGTCACCCTGCCAGAGACTCCGGAGTACCAATGTCACCATCACCAGCCAGCTGTCACCACTAGCACTCACCGGAGTCCACGGCAGCGCCGTCACCCTGCCCGAGACTCCGGAGTACCAATGTCACCATCACCAGCCAGCTGTCACCACTAGCACTCACCGGAGTCCACGGCAGCGCCGTCACCCTGCCCGAGACTCCGGAGTACCAATGTCACCATCACCACAGCTGTCACCACTAGCACTCACCGGAGTCCACGGCAGCGCGGTCACCCTGGCAGAGACTCCGGCTAAATGTGTTAACTAAATGTATATTATACCAACTAAACCATAAACCACATGAAAATATGTATTATAAAAAGTTCCAATTAAAAACCAAGCCCAACAATTTAATTCCCAACCATTTAGTTGGGAAATGAAACGATTTCATAAAATTAAATTGGAACATGATCATTCGGCGCAATGACTTTATGCGAAAAATTGGTTGCGATGTTATATTCGTACAAACAATTTTCGGAGATTGTTTGATTTTTGTTATGACGAATATCATTTCCTTCGGCCAGATATATCTACTTGGCCTGTAACCCTTCGTTTCCCGTCCTCTATAGTAATGTACCTACTAATGCACAAGCCCGCGACACTTGCGTCACCATCACCAGCCAGCTGTCACCACTAGCACTCACCGGAGTCCACGGCAGCGCGGTCACCCTGCCCGAGACTCCGGAGTACCAATGTCACCATCACCACAGCTGTCACCACTAGCACTCACCGGAGTCCACGGCAGGGCGGTCACCCTGCCCGAGACTCCGGAGTACCAATGTCACCATCACCAGCCAGCTGTCACCACTAGCACTCACCGGAGTCCACGGCAGGGCGGTCACCCTGCCCGAGACTCCGGAGTACCAATGTCACCATCACCAGCCAGCTGTCACCACTAGCACTCACCGGAGTCCACGGCAGGGCGGTCACCCTGGCAGAGACTCCGGAGTACCAATGTCACCATCACCAGCCAGCTGTCACCACTAGCACTCACCGGAGTCCACGGCAGGGCTGTCACCCTGGCAGAGACACCCGCTAAATGTGCGGGGGAGCGCAGTTGTCGCGCCACGAGCACGCGGCGGGCCGACGCGCGACGCGACACTTGCGTCACCAATGTCACCACCAGCCTGTCACCACCACCACTCACCGGAGTCCACGGCAGGGCGGTCACCCTGGCAGAGACACCCGCTAAATGTGCGGGGGAGCGCAGTTGTCGCGCCACGAGCACGCGGCGGGCGGACGCGCGCCGCGACACTTGCGTCACCAATGTCACCACCAGCCAGCTGTCACCACCACTCACCGGAGTCCACGGCAGGGCGGTCACCCTGCCCGAGACACCCGCTAAATGTGCGGGGGAGCGCAGTTGTCGCGCCACGAGCACGCGGCGGGCCGACGCGCGGCGCGACACTTGCGTCACCAATGTCACCACCAGCCAGCTGTCACCACCACTCACCGGAGTCCACGGCAGGGCGGTCACCCTGCCAGAGACACCCGCTAAATGTGCGGGGGAGCGCAGTTGTCGCGCCACGAGCACGCGGCGGGCGGACGCGCGCCGCGACACTTGCGTCACCAATGTCACCACCAGCCAGCTGTCACCACCACTCACCGGAGTCCACGGCAGGGCGGTCACCCTGCCCGAGACACCCGCTAAATGTGCGGGGGAGCGCAGTTGTCGCGCCACGAGCACGCGGCGGGCCGACGCGCGGCGCGACACTTGCGTCACTAGCCAGCTGCCACCGCAACTAAATTTTTTTAGAATAACTATAGGTTAGCTAGAGTTTTAGGGTCAAACGCAAACCCATGTTCGGAGTCTTTCCGGCGGACAATCTAAAAGTTAAGGCCTATAAAGCTTGATTATCTTATAAAAGCCTAATCTTCATTAAGACGTCCTCCTTTTCCATTGCTTTGTATGATAAAAATCATTACTACCTGTCCACAGGCTGTTAACTATCGACCATAGGAAAGAAAAACTGCGTGTTCAGCTGAACTGTAGAGCCCTCTTTCCTGTGGCCAATAGTAAGTAACTGGTAGGAGTGTAGTCGTGATTTTTATCATACAATTCAATAGGAAAGGAGTGCCTTTAAATGACAATAAGGGTTTAATAAGAAAATTAACTCTCATAGCCCTTAACTTTTAAAATGTCCACCGGAAAGACTCGTAACATGATTTTAAGTTTGACCCTTTACTCACTTGATGCCTGCGACCATATACAGGGTTAGTTTTTCACCGGTACAATAAATTTTACCATAGATCACATTTATCAAATAAAATTAACACATTTTTTTATTGATTTATCCTTCATATAACTAAATGTAACATAATGGGCGCACTAATTACAAGGCGTCAACGGTGCGGTATATGACACGTTGCGTCGCGGCCGCGCGATATCAGTTTAAACAAACAGTTGACAGTTCGTGCGTTTTGCTAGTTATGCACGTCGATAGATGCGTAATACGTCCACATTTCTTGTTAGATTTGCGGATAAGTTCGTACATTAGTATTTTAGTTTTTTTGTTCTAAAGGAGTAGTAATAAAAAATGCTAGTATTTCGTATTTTGGACTACTATGTTGATTTATTGTACTGGTAAAAAAGTAACCCTGTATAACATGGACGTCTAACGCCAGGTCAAAATGCCACACAAAAACTGTTTTTCAATTGTGCCAAGATGGGCAGAACATAGTGCTTTTCTTAACACCGCGCATATTTCGGCGCAACATCTTTGACAAATGTTTATAGAATATAGAAAATCAAAACTTTGATGGACCAATCACAACTATATTATTGAAGTTCATTACCTTTTTAAAAGTGAAAAAAATAGACGTTTTCATATGGCAACAGTTAACTAATAAGTACAAATAGGTATGACGGTCTTATTACGCTGCGTAAACTTTTTAGACAAGTAAAAGTCTTCACCACATGAAGGCATTTTTAATTCGTTTTACCGTTATTAATAGAAACGCATTCAGACGTCCTTCAGGGAGTCGTTTTTTTGGAACGCCCACTCAAGAGTAGTTTGCGTTGGGTCATAAATTCATAATTGCACGGACAGGATGTTTCCATGGTTTATGTGCGTTCACTGGGCATGCGGCTTCCATGTATTACTCGTATTAGTTCGTAGCTTGCGTAGAATGCGTATTTCTTACACTAAAGTTATTGACTCAAAAAAGAGATGCATGTAGGTTTATGGTCCTACTGTTTTACCTATCCTACCCTGCTGTTTAAAATTAAAGTAACTTAAGAAGCGTAATGCATATATTATTAGTATGACTTAAAACGGGATATGTACCATGTAAATTGTAATTATTGAGCACTCGATATTTCGGCACTGCTGCAAATGTCATCTTGACGGAGTAAGGGTGCGGCTCCACTGACGCGGAGCGGAGCGGAGCTGTGGCAACTCGGCCAATGATACCGCATCACAGATCACAGTGTTCCGAATTCGAATTTGAAGAATGTAATTGACAACATTTCATATTTTTTTGTACTAGTTTTTAGTGTCTGTTTCGAAAGAATTCAATATTAAAAGATACACGTATTTTTTTTTCAAAATAATTGTTTAGTGCGAAAATCCCTTTTCATTACTACTTCGAGCAGAAAGGGCGTAAGTTACAAACGTCAAGAATCAGCTAAATGACGTCACAAGTGATGTTTCATACACATAGGAAAACGACGAAAAACGGTAACAAGTGTCAAAATGTCACTGCCAAACACAAGTGACATTACAACCATAAGATTTTTTGATTATAGTGGCAGCTCTGAATCAGCTATGTGATGTCACTTCCCCTTTAAACAATTTTTAAGGTTTTTAACAAAAACAGTGCGTAAAAAAATTAAAAAATATTTTTTTGTGATCTACATGCGTAGGTATATCTCGAAATGGTTTTCGATTTAGGGACATCGAAAATTTTGAAACGTTGTCAATTGGTCAATTTTGCACAGCACCGCTCCGCTCCGCGTCAGTGGAGCCGCACCCTAACTGACGAACTGCAAGATTTCGATGTGGTCTAACCCCAGAAATATCCCGTTATAAGCCATACCAATAATGTTAATGACCATGTAAGGTTAAAAACGAAATGTATTTTTCATCACACTTGCTGTCTAAGCGCACCATTGCTTGCGCGCGTAGCCGGAGTAATAGAAAAGTGAAATTCCCTAGGGAGTAATAGAAATGTCAGTACGTTATTTAATAATGTTCATACCTGGGATAACTCGGGGCATTTATACGAAAGTGATGTAGCAAAATATTTTATCGACTAAAAATATATCGATGTTACTGTGAATGACAACATCAAAATGTTATTCGGCATAAATAAATATTAGGTACTTACTCTTCAATTAAAATAAAAAATAAATTTAAACGGGTAGTTACGCGTTTATTTTAAAATAGTTTTCAAAATATACAATTAATATTAAAATATCAATATTTAAATTGTCATTTTGATTAAAATGACATCTGCATACTTTTACTATCTGAAGAGCCCCGACATCAGATATGACATCGAACCTCTGTACTGTAATCGAGAATGTTCAATATTATAATCATACCTGGGATAACTGGGGGCAAGTTATAGGGATTTGATATCGATTAAAAAGATGTCGATATAATTATAATAAAATATGTGCTTATTGAACATTATCGATTACATTACAGAGGTTCGATGTCATATCTGATATCGGGCCTCTTGTATGCAGATGTCATTTTAATCAAAATTACAATTTAAATATTGATATTTTAATATTAATTGTATATTTTGAAAACTAATTTAAAATAAACGCGTAACTACCCGTTTAAACTTATTTTTTATTTTAATTGAAGAGTAAGTACCTAATATTTATTTATGTCGAATAACATTTTGATGTTGTCATTTACAATAACATCGATATATTTTTAGTCGATAAAATATTTTGCTACATCACTTTCGTATAAATGCCCCGAGTTATCCCAGGTATGATTATAATTATATCGACATCTTTTTAATCGATATCAAATCCCTATAACTTGCCCCCAGTTATCCCAGGTATGAAATGTTATGTCTTAAAACTTATTTTTTTGTCGGCAAGTGTGATGAAAAACATTGTATGCATCACGGTCGGTAAGCGGAATACTAACTCGAGTCATAAGAGCTCTCCGCCTGACGGAGTCGGGCTTCTAACACTTAAGTACTATACTTAAATGGTGGTAGAAAAAACTTCTAACCTAGGATCTTCTTGCAGTAGCTTGAGTACTTCGAAACCAGAGCTCCGCTGCGCAGCGCGTAGCTCGCGCGACGTGCAGCCCACTAACTGAAAACAAATATTCACGTTTATATAATGTTATTTCGCCTCCATACTTATAAACGTGTTAGTAAGTTTGGCCTTTTCAACCATAATAAGGAGAACAAACGGGTCTCACCACGGGTGTAACGTCATGCCCGAAACTACGAACAAATAAAACATGGAAGCCGCACGCCATATTAAATTGCCTTTCAAAAACGGTCCTGAATTTTAGTTGACAAGTGTCACTCCCTCTTCAATACATCACGGTATTGAATGTCAATATCAACCTATAAAAACTTAAACCGCCATTTAAAAATAGTTGTGATTGGTTCATCAAAGTTTTGATTGGCTATATAACATTTGTTAATTGAACAATTGCTTTTGGGGGCATTTTTGAGCTGGCGTTAGACGTCCATGTTATATATGGTCGCAGGTCGTATATATATGAGTGATAATCGTGAAAGTTTAAATCAATGTATAAAAAAGAGTTCTCAATTCGACAGCATGTTTTTTTATGTTCGTTACCTCAGAACTTTCGACTGAGTGAACCGATTTTGACGATTTTTTATTTATTTAAAAGCTGATGCTTTTTGATTGGTCCCATTTTAATTTGGTTCAGGTCTGACAATGGTATCAATTAGAGGACAATATAAGTCTTAAATTTGCATTAAGTCGACAAATCGTTTTTTTTCAACTTGGTGATTATTGGTCTTATCACTACATAGTATAAAATAAAGTCACTTTTTCTGTCCCTATATGTCCCTTTGTACGCTTAAATCTTTAAAACTACGCAACGGATTTCGATGAGATTTTTTAAAATAGGTAGAGTAATTCAAGAGGAAGGTTTTTATGTAGGTATAGTACCCGTGCGCAGCCGGGGCGGGTCGCTAGTTAACGATATAACGATCTAATGTCCTACCGGCCATCTACCGCTGAAGTCATCGGGCGGGGGAGTGCGGTGAGGTAATTCAAATCGGTGTGGATGTGTCCTTTCTGTACGTAGTACTATTAATTATTCTGTGATGTAAGTTACATTTTGATGTTAGAG
>JALPQI010022048.1:0-25061 GCA_025490895.1 Thaumatotibia leucotreta
GAAATGAGATACTAGTCCGATCATAAGCCAAGAAGGTTTTTCAATTGGGTGTCTCGGAAAAAAAATTGTGCAAGTTTGACTTTACGTTTACTCCTAAGCTATTCGGCTGAGTGGCATCAAGTAAATTTATATTGAAAGCTTGATTTTTTTTATCACGTACATCACACATCTGCAGGTAAAAGTTAGTGATAATAAATTTATGTTTTTTTAAGTAAGGTAACTAAATTTCGTATGCACTTTTTATGAAATCAAGTTCGATTATTAAAATTAATTACGTTCGATTTAAATTAACTCAGTAACGATGTGACAGTAGGTATAAATCATTATATTTTATATTACAATATACTTTGACTTTGACTTCGAAAACTTTACACATAGCGGCTCCAAGGATTTTAGAACCACGATATGCTATGAAAAGTTCTAAGCCTATTAATAAATCTCATACAACTTGTTATTTCGACATGGTTCTATCCTTCTAGAGAAGCTTAACTCGGGAGCTAAGGCATCGCTGCGTTATCTATAAACCAATCGGACATTATGAAATATCTTACTACTTGTTATTTTGACATGGGTTTAGACTGGCTTACGGTTTCATCCAATGAGGGTTTTCTCGGGAACGTATGCTACTAGTTGACGCCACTTAGCCGTAAGGTCCCGCTAAGAAACACAATTATGTAGCTCCAAAGAAAAACTAACTAGAAGGTATTTTTATTTTTTAAATAATTTTATTACCTCATACAAAACATTTAAACACAAAACTATAGGCGCTTTGAGAATTTAGACAAATTTCTGGACCTGACGCCTCAGTGCTGTCGCCCTGGTGAACGTCATTTCAGAAACCCCTCATTAATGTGTAGGTACTTACCCATATCTTGCCAGTTTTTTACTGAACGTCTAAGTCTCTTTGCTGTCGTTTGATCTACTTTCTGACTCCTAGTCGGCCATTTTGCAAAATACCATGTAGTCTTCATTTTTCCATGCGAACTTTCTGTAAAATAAGATGGGAAGAGATGATATGCCATATAATTTTCGGCTACATACATATTAGTAAACCAATTCAGCTAACATTTATCTGACAGATATACAGGGTGGAACGGAACGACGATCCCTCCCGCTACCGACCGAGTCTACTAACCATTACGATCAACTTTCAGTATAGTAGCAACATCGATCATCACATCAATCATCTTAAAAAAAATAACCCCTCATACAAAGTGAGTGAATAGTTAGAGTTCAATAGAATGGAAAAGTCAATTTTCCAATCTATTGATTGTTTTCGATGTTGGTCTCATACTGAAAGTCCATCGTAATGCTTGGTAGACTCGTTTTTCGGTAGCGGGAAGGATCATCGTTTCGTTCCATCCTGTATTTAATCCGTTGTCGGTGAAACTGGCTCTCAAAATCACACTTACCTGTTCTTCCCCATTCTTCATCTTCTCCACTACTTATCGACCGTCTTCGACGGTTTATAATCTTCTTTGTTAAACCGTTCGTTATTGTTCCTCTGCCATAATCTTGTTCTTCTTTTCCTAATAATAGGAAGATATTCAAAGAGTTTTCATATCAAATTGTCATGTAAATTACATTTTTTACACAAGAAATACATTACTGAAATATATTTTTTTCATCAAAATATCCACCACAGGTGTCGTCAAAATATCATGCATATAACAATTAAATAATCTACAACACGCTTCATCATCAAATAAAAATAATTGTAAAAACAAGAAAAAAATACTTTAGCATATTTCCTACGCGGGTGAATATCTGAGCGTTTCAACCACCTAATTTTGGTGGCATCATTTTTGCCGAAGTTTCTAAACGTCTCAATGTTATACTTATTCGTCATTTGTATAAGGTACCGTGCCTCCTTCAAATGACAAAGTAGCACATTGTAGCGAATATAAACTTCGACAAAAATGATGCCACCAAAATTAAGCGGTTGAAACGCTCAGATATTCACTCACGCATGGTAAACACGATCCAAAGGTTCCAAAAATACTCGACTGAGCCCCTGCTGAGCCCTCAAATGATGAATGATGGTAGGCTTAAATAGTCTACCAATAGCAACTTACTCCACAGAACTATGTTAAAGTGATATTATAAATCATACTTGTAAGAAATCTCTTACCATTTTGTCATGGCTCTAGAGAGACATAGTTTTCCAATTAATTGAGTATATATTCTATTCAGGCGACAATTCATAATAAGTATACCACTTTCCTACTTGAGCAGTGGAGTGAGACAAGCAAACTACGATGACTTTTTATACTCTAGGTATTGCTACTAAATACTTGTGTCGAAAACTGATGATGACATCACGGTAGGTAAGCCTATGTACATACAAAAAGATAGTGCTTTATCGTTATTGTTGATGGTAAATTATCGTTTTGGCTTTGTTGGAAATGAAGGTTTTGCACTGTATACGTTAGCGGTATGCGGGTTTGGTCACAATGAACATTTTATTGAATTTGACGTGACCACGGACCGCAGAATGTGGCTCGTATTATGGCACTGGTCTCACCGCGAGCTACTAAGCTATGAACTATGGGCTGTAAACACGAACAAAACGCACTCCCGTGTAAAAAGACACGGCGATACTCGACACGACGAGCTAGGCTAGGTCGCGTTTCATAAAGTTACAATTTACATTTTCGCTTTTTGCCTCTCTTTCTAGCCAATATATGCGTGTGTTAAAGAGGGAAACAGCGAAATTGTAACTTTATAAAACGCGACCCTGATAGCTAGACGAGTATCGCCGTGTCTCTTTAATTTACACGGGAGTGCGTATCTTTAGTTCGTATTTATAGCCGATAGTTCATAGCTTAGTAGCTCGCGGTGAGACCAATTATGCCTATGAGATGTCTGTAGAATGTATTGTAGACACAATATAAAACTTACCAACCTGACACGTGACCTTCTTCTCCGTTTGTCACTAACTTAGTTGAACACTTCACCTTCTTAGAGCCTTTCATTGTTAAACATAGATTTGGCTCTACAACTTCTGCAAGGCATGTTTCTGAACAATTTAGATTTTTAAATGTCCACGCAATATGGAAAACTGTAAAAGGGTGAATATCTGAGCGTTTCAACCGTCTAATTTCGGTGGCATTATTTTTGCCGAAGTTTCTATTCGTTACAATGTTCTACTTTGTCATTTGAAGGAGGCACGGTACCCTATACAAATGACGAAGTATAATTATTGAGACGTTTAGAAACTACGGCAAAAAAAATGCCACCAAAATTAGGCGGTTGAAACGCTCAGATATTCACCCAAAAGCAGGTACATTTCGGCTATTTACCTATATGCCTAGCAGTAGTATGGATGGATGAAGAGCTTGGAATTGCATTTGTAGTAGTGTGACTAAAAGCATTCTTAAATAAACACAAGGTCCATTTACTTTATAAATATTGGATGTCATATACCAAAGAAAAAACGACCAAGATCACCAACGTCCGAGGTGGGAATCGATCCCACGTGCTCAGCTTTCGGGGCTGATGCCTGCACCGCTCGGCCACTCGATCTTAGCAACCACCAGTCAATTTTCCCTTCCCAAATCCCTTACAAGGCTTGGCGCCTTTGACTCTAAAGCAGAGACCGGAACCGGTATTTTACAAAAACCTCGAAATAACCTAATATTTTTAATTGTTTTATACTTTTTATGTACTGCTCAATATCTTATGTTCTTTACAATATCATATTTTGAAATTACTGCATTAACTTACAATTTATAATTACTTATACCGAAGAACGAAAAAAGAAACAGTTCTTTTTGTATGGAGAAAGTAACGGTTCCGGTCCCAGCTCTAAAGGCGAGCAATGTTACATGCATGCTCCTATCAGAATACTTTTCAGTTTTCTCCCTAGTCAATAGTCCATTTACTTGGTTTAGCTTTAGGGCCTCCGCTAGATGGCGCGGACGCCCGCCGCGTGCGCACTCAGTATTAAAAACCGTCGCACGCGCCGCACCAGTTAGCGCCGTTCATACAATTTCTTGTTAGACGAGCGCTCCTTCCGGGTAATCCGTGTAAGCTAGCTGAAGCCCTTAGATTTATTGTTTGTAAAGCCATATAGTGTAATAAATGGAAAGAATTTCTACTTTAGATAAATCTTTACTTAAAGGTATTAAATTTAATTTTAAATAAATTCTTAATTTTTTCTGGTTGTAGGACCTCGTGCAGGGTCCACCCGGATAGCGACCAGCGTCTTACCCGTTAACCTGCCGCTAAATAGCAGTGTTTACACTGCTGTTTCGGTTTGGGGGTAAGATAGCCGGTGTAATTACTGGCATAGATACAGGCAATAAATCTAAGTCCTCAGAGTAGTCAGCGTATAGTCGATTTTTTGGTCTCTATGTCGATGGGCCTCAGTTCCTGCTTTCCATCAGGTGGGCTGATAGCTCAGTTCTTTACCTTTGTCATATAAAAAGAAAATCACTCACTAAATGTAAGGTGCAATGACCATATAAAACAGCCAGCCATTTATTGAGACTTCCGATTAAAAATGTGATTACTTATAACAACGCAATTACCTCTTTTTAGCCATGTAAGTAGGTAAGTACTAAATTTGTTCAAACTAATCGATTTTTTAATGCGGATATTAAATTGAAATTAAGCGTAAAAAATTGTAATTTTACTGGTAAATTATTATGAGCATGGTATTCCAACAAATTCGTAGAGTAATATCACTAATAACGAATTATAGTGCTGAAAGTCACACAATAAGAACGCTAAAAGAACAATCTTAACACGTTCCATGTGCAGCTAAAATCGATAGTATCACCTCTCACGTGCAAATTCTCGCACACAATTTCAAGCATAACCTGGCAACAGTATAAAAAGTCCGCCAATACCAAATTTTATCAAATTGTAACTTTTTAGGTACAGCTGATACGTGCGGGTAAGTTAACGTAGCTTAGCTCGTACGTGCAAATTTCAAATTATCCCTATATTTAAATAGGATCGTGCATCATATACCTATGCTACATTCACGTATCATCAATACCTTCAAATGTATCACATGTGATGTTAACTTACCCGCACGTATCAGCTCTAAAAAGTAACAATTTGATAAAATTGGGTATTGGAAGAGTTTGAATACTGTTGCCAGGTTATGCTTGAAATTTTATGCAAGAATTTGCACGCGAGAGGTGAATTTCTGATTTAGCTGCACATGGAACGTGTTAAATGAAATGAGACGTAAGCTTCAAACTAAGATGGGAAATATACAGGGTGAAACATAGGTCCGGCGGTGTGTTGACGGCAGTAAGAATACATTTGTCACCATCCCTACTCCTCCTGCGGGTGTCGTAAGAGTCGACTAAGGGATTGAAGTGTCACTGACCATTATTTGATAACCACTCACATGCTTTGAAATTTTGGTTGAGCTTTATTCCTATGTAAAATAAGAGTGACAGCTGGTAACCAGAGTTACCAAAAGCAATTGAGTGGAAGATTGATGATGGGCAGCAGCGTCATCATAGTGGACATATTACTGCGATCGCCAATCCGCTTGCCCAGCGTGGCGATTATGGGCATTTATCTCCTTATGCGTCTATCTATACGCATAGTTAATAGGAGAGGTATATTTGTTTTTATACCATCATGTTAGTTGAATTAAATTTGTATAAGTACTGACGATCATAATCTAAATTCATGTAAATTAGTTTAGGCAATTTATACTGTAATTTTATATTATGTGAATAAATATTTAAATCTAAAGACTACCTCATAATTAACTTTTATTATTTACGCATCAAAAGTTTTTTCTTCGTCATTATAGATATATTAAATTAATCAACATAAAACAGTTTTAAAGTAAGTGTATCCAAACCTTTAACCATTCTTGCCGACCCTGACGAAAGAGCGGTTCTCAATATACATACCTATAGGTAGGTTCTGAATTAACCCAATCAGATGTTCGGGAGTTCCCATCTCACGTAAAGGTGCATGCAGACCAAAAGAGCATTCGCTGTTCTACCCCCCACTCTACGAAATCAACGAATTTACGTTTCGTGTAACGAACGAATTTCGTAGAGTAGGGGGATAGAACAGCGAATGCTCTTTTGGTCTCAATGCACCTTAACACTTCTTGGTATAACACTAGACTCTAAGCTTCAGTGGGGTCCTCACATATATAATCTCTCGAATAAACTGAGTTCTGCAGCTTTTGCAGTGAGCAAGATCCGTCAATTAACTGATGTCGATACAGCTCGGTTAGTATATTTTAGTTATTTTCATAGCATTATGTCGTATGGCATTTTATTATGGGGCAGTGCTGCCAATTCAGAGACTAACACTATTTTTGTTCTGCAGAAGAGGGCTATTCGAGCGATATATAAAATGAGCCCTAGAGACTCACTTAGAGATAAGTTTAAGGTTATTAATATAATGACATTGTATTCTCAATACATCTATGAGAATATTATGTATGTACATAAAAATATTATCAATTTTAGGAAAAATAGTGACATACATAATATTAATACTAGAAACAAACATAAGCTCGCAGTACCCGCCACTCGGCTCCATAAAATTAGGAAATCATTCATGGGTAATTGTGTAAGATTTTATAATAAACTTCCAGTAAATGTTACTGAATTTTCAGTCAATAAATTTAAGAATTTTGTAAAGCGTAAACTTATATCTAAAGCTTATTATAGTACACAAGACTACATGAATGATAAAACACCGTGGGAGTAATTTAGGATTTAATTATTAGTTTGTTAAAGTCATGACATTCAATCACGATAATTTACGCTTGGAGACCTTGTACAGGGATCCCTTTCTTTCCCATATATTTGTTAATCCGAATTTTGTTAGTCAGAAATTGATATCCATATAATTTACTGATATAAGCATCAATGGTCATAATTTTTGTTAAGTATAATGATTAATAGATCTAACATTACTAACCTATAACATTACATACTCTAATTACAAAAGGTATAAAATTGCTGACTATAAGGTTCAAAGGTCTATCTATCATTTTTTAGAAATATTTTAAGTCATACATTTGAACCTACTAATGGTTCTTACTCATAATATTGTTTTAATAATTAACCGAATTTCATCAAAATAATTGAATATTAAATACGAAATTTATAACTTTCCTTAATTTAAATTAAGAAATGTATGAGCTATGATGCAATTTAGGAAACTTCCTTACCTACTCGACTCTAAGGCAGGTCAGTGGTAGGTACGACGACGAGCGAAGCGAGGAGGAGTGTTAGGTTGAACTGTGACCTTACAGCGCGCGAGCCGAGCGAGCGAAGCGAGCGTGCCGCGGCAGCGGCCGGCGAAGCGCCAGGACCGACTTTTAAAATAATACTCTTACTATTTACTTACTAAGTTTATTACCAGGTTTACTTACTAAAGTTATTAGGCGGTGTAAAAAATATATATTTCTAGCAACATCATTCATTACATTGACATAATCCCGCGACAACAAATAATTACAACTTGCGAATACAGACGTTGCAACAGTTATAATAAGGAAGGTTATTACTTTTAACATTCTGGGAATGATGCTATATGGATTTTAAAAGTTATGGGCATCGACTTTTATGATTAACCATAATTATGACCTACATAAAACTGACCACCGATTTATAATATTAATTTTTATGACTTATGACAATAGGACTGAAAAAAATTCGGACCTAAAACGTTATTCGCTTCAAAAATCGAACTACAAACTTTATGGGAACCAATAGAGACCCCCTTGTACATCTCCAAACGTGCATTATATAATGTTATTATTATATACCTATTCGGAGAGAAAGCTTTACTTCTATATAAATTATTACTTATAAATGTTCTGACTTTTTAGAGACTTTACATCTCTTGTTATTATTATTCTATTTCAATTTATTTAAAATCAATTTTATGTTTTTTTTTTTAATGCATGTTAGTTGTAAGATGTACCATGATTGATTGAAAAAATAATTCCCGCCAAGTTTCTTACCGGTTCTTCTTGGGTCAGCGGTGTAGGGTTCGAACCGGAAGTAGTTTCAATACCTAGACGATTCAAAAGAGTTTGTTGCTATTCCAATTTGAATAAAGAATTATTTTACTTTGACTTTGACTAACACCATCAGCTTATCCCACTGCACACAGTCAAAGGCCTCAGTGTAGTCTATGAAGCACAATATTGTTACAAATTAAAGACCTTTAATTTATTACATGGGATATAACGCTATTAGTGTTGAAAAAAGAATTACCGAAATCGGTTGGCGTGATATTCGTCCATTTGTCGGGCAAACAACACTTTTATGGTTTTTCATTGATTCTATTGTCAGAACTGGCCAAAATAAAATCTAACCAATCGTTCTCATTAGCTTTAAAAAAAAAGTACTTAATCATCAAAATCAGTTCATCCAGTGGGAAGTTCTGAGGTAGCAAACATAAACACACAGTCGAATTAAAAATAAATAAAAATCATGAGACATCTTACACAAATCAAACTAGTCCCACGGTAAGCTCAATTAAGGCTTGTGATTTGGGTACCAAGCGACGACATATTTAATAGACAGATACACATAGATACTTATATACATAGACAGCAATGACCAAGGAACATATATTTGTGATAAATAAATACACAAATAATGCCCTCGCCGAGATTCGAACCCGGAACCTCCAGCTTCGTAGGCAGCGTCACTACGACTGGCATCGAATTGACAACCTCATCCTTTTTTTGAAGTCGGTTGAAAATACATTATATTATGTTTGATGATTCAGAATACAATTTGCGCCTATACCTTTACCTTTGACATTAAAATCTATACCGACATCTTGTTCTGATGAATAATAAATCTTAGAACTTGCAAAATTCCGGTATCATAAAACCTTATTTCATGTTTCGCCGCTTAAATCTACATCTCATTAACTATGAAATTCCAAAATAAGTTTTAGGCTCATTTTTGCAGTAAGCACCGTTTCCTAAAGGTGCCTCTCTAAATAAATAAACTAGTTGATAAAAATACTACATTACGATCTTGGTAAGTGATATATTACATTGTTTTCACCACACTGCTCGTAAACACGCTGTTTGTCTTTTAATTTCAGAGCGCAAAACTGTGTTTTAATCTCTAGAGGTTAAAGTAATTTTTTTTAATGTTCTGGATAGTCTAAAGCTGATTTGTTTATTTTTTGGAAGTTGAGGACTTGCAAATAAATACCTTCTAATTTGTTATGTTTGATCGCTTTAGTGTGGTGAAAAATGTTGTGTTTCACTCGGCAGCAAAGCTTGTTCAACTCTCGTGCCTTAAAACCCTCGCATCGCTCAAGATTCCATTTTATGAACCACTCGCTGCGCTCTGGAATCTTTCGCTTGCTCGGGTTTCAATATTTGCACGAGAGTTAAACAATCACTTTGCTCCCTAGTAAAACAAATAACTATAATCGGTTTAAAAGCATGGAGTATAATATTAATATGTGGCTGTGCACGGGGTAAGGTACCTAGTCACGGCATTTCGTTACTGAGTTACATGAGGTTTTGGTGAAAAAGTGCCGAAATGGGTTTGTGCTATAATTGGGTTATTTACATCCTAAGGAACACGTGTGTACAAGAATATCAGTAAAACTATGTTTTTTTAATATATTTCTCCGACAATAAAGTTTAGTACTCAGGGTACCTTGCTACGCCATGCTACGCCATGTCTTAAAAGCGTTTAAAATTTGAATTATTTTGTCAATATTTCCGTCGCGGGTAGTCAAATGCATCTTTCTAACAAGGAACGGTACCCAACTGTCCGACTCCGATTTGATTCATTTTGATATACCTATGTTATAGAGTAGTCTAAAATGACGGACATTTTTATAAATAAAAATATATTGATTTTTGCAATAATTGTACCAAATAACATTTTGATACAAATATTTTTTGCGGGTTGTACGTTGTTTCATAGACAACATTTTCGCAGAATATTGGTTCATAGAAAATGTTTCTCGTATTTTCATTTCATAGAATGATCATTTTTCAGAGCTCTTACATTGTATAATCTGGTTTTGTATATTTTTTATTGTTCAGATATGTAGTTCTTAGAATTTCATTTCATAGCGTATTCAATCGGATATTATTAATTCGTATAGTATTTTTTGTCTAGAACAGTTGTTTCAAAAACTGAATATTCATAGAATGTTGTTTGTCATTGTATCAAACTTAATATTTTTTATTCAGTCATAATTAAACTATAGAATTATCATTACATACCATTATATAAATACAAAAGAAATACCTTTGTCCAAAGAATTTTAGTAAGCGATTTAGACCTGGGAACCGGTCGACGAAGCCCCGCTGCGCGGGGCTTCTATTTCTGCTCTAAGGGATAAAAGGTACCTAACGAACCTATCCAGGTTAGAGCAGGGGAGGTACAAATTTGTTGTTTTTTAATGCGGGGGGCTCCGCCCCCCGAACCCCCCTTATGGGGGACTTCGCCCCCCCGTCCCCCCCTTTTTTAGTTTCGCAAGGATGACGATACGTAAACAATTAATTAAAAGTAAGTAGGCATTTTATTTATCCGGGAAACTACACTCGAAACCTAACCAATCCAAGTCGGTTTTACCCTGATTTATTTCTTGGATTGGTTAGGTTTCGAGGCTAGAACAGATGGAAAAGCTAACTAACCTAACCTAACCTACCCTACCTAACCTACTTTGCCTACAATCAACCTACTTTTTCTGGTAGCAGTTTGGTTTTTTTAGAGGGAGGGCGAATCAGTGTATAAGAAACAAAATACTTACATGAAATAGTTATGACTCATTAGGTAAGAATATCACTATGCAATAAAGTAAATAGTGGAACTAAATATTATATAAACTAGTAACTATAAAACAACAATCTACGAAATAAGTGCCTACGAAACAAAAATACATGAAATGTAATTCTAGTGTTTGGTTACTTTGTAAAGTAAAAAAGTTAGATAGCAATATACGTGGAACTGAATGTCTGTGAAATATGTTTTAAGCAATTGAATAGTCTATGAAACAATAATATTGGAACAGAAAGTATATGATCCAAATAATATATGAACAAATTTCTGTGAAACGAAATTCTATGAAACTTCTGTCTATGAAACAGTGTGCCACCATTTTTTGCGTTATAGGTACTAAAATAAAATAGTGCCTTTACATTTAAGTTACTAAAGTTTAGTAAATGTCGTGACAAGGTACCCTAGTTACGTTTCCATACAAAAGTTTCGACCGGGTCACTAAACTAATTAATGTTATAAATATTGATGAAATAAAACTATGAAAAAATCGAACACTTTACAGGGTTCGTGGTCATCCGCAGACCACGAACCCTTTAAAGTGTTCGAAACGTCGGAATGAAGTTAAAATTAGTTAATATACGCGAGTTTATCCGTTTTCATAGTTTTATTTCACGAGTAATCCTCGCGGTAACCGAAGAAAATATTTTATAAATATTGATTAAATACTTAATAGATCATAAAGTAGGTGTAGGTAGGTTATGTATATGTATGATTGGGTATTTTATACTAGTTTTACTCTATTTCTTGAAGATAATGACTTACCGTGACAAGGTACCCTGTTTAGTCAAATGTAAAATTTTATGTTTTACACGACTAAAACAGAACTTTTTATAAATAAAAATTTATTGATTTCTGCAATAATTGTACCAAATAACATTTTGATAAAATATTTTTTGCATTAAAGGTACTAAAATAGTGCCTTTACATTTAAGTTACTAAAGTTTAGTAAATGCCGTGACAAAGTACCTTAGTTACGTTTCCATACAAAAGTTTCGACCGGGTCACTAAACTTTATTGATTAAAAAAGTGCTTTAACGTTATTTGGATGACACCATTGTGGCACACTATGCTAAATATAGTTAAATTATTAATTTTGTTGATTTTTAATATAATAAATGACCTTTTTTGTAATTGTTAAAAAGTGCGGTAATTATTAAATGTATTGTTAATTATGGAATTTCTTTTCAATTATTTCAAAATGCCCTAGAATATGTAACTACGATAAGAAACAAACAGTTTTAATCTCATTATAAATTATGAATTGGGTATATTGAACACTTTCGCATTTCTTTCGCCCTTGCATGTTCAACCTAAGAAATCTAAATAATTAACATGTATTTTTAAACAATTAACCTTTATCATAATTCTTGAACTTCCAAAGATTATAAGTATACCCTTCACTATGTAACTTCGAAGTAGTAGTGCGTTTTTTGGCATTATAAACTTTAAATGCAATTTTCTCAACTTGTGCATTTCGGAAGTCGCAAATTCAAAAATTTATATAAAAATAGTGGTTAGAGTCATGATTCTTTTTTTTATTGATAGCAAATTTAATCTCCTTTTTGGAACTATGCATAACTTAATACCTGCAACTAGGTACTTTTCCCCTTGCACAGCCACATAAAATTCATGTAAGTAAACTGCAGGTCTAGCCAAGATTCCATTCTGCAATCGTATACGATAAGCGATAAGTAATAAATGTATGAGTTGACAGATTCGAACGAAAAGTCAATTGACCATTTTCATATATTATTACTAGCGAGTCTAGCGACCCGCCCCAGCTTCGCACGGGTACTATACCTACATGAAAACCTTCCTCTTGAATTACTCTACCTATTTAAATCTCATCAAAATCCGTTGCGTAGATTTAAAGATTTAAGCGTACAAAGGGACATAGGGATAGAAAAAGTGACTTTATTTTATATTATGTAGTGATGATGCTCACGTGACTTATCGCCTATCGTATATGATTAAAGAATACCATCTTGGTAGACCTGCTGTCACAAAAGCTCATCATAATGGCATGGTATACTCCTTAAAGACAGTGCTACTGCTCGATTCAAAAATAACCTTATGAAGTATTTAACTGGACAACTTTTGTATATTTAAAATTATCGTTTTTTTTAAATATTTGGGCATTTCTTCGAGCGTTTCAACCGCCGTGACTTCGGTGGCAGCCTTATCACACGGATCCCGTGACAGGATACAAGAAATTTTGGATATATTGGTAGACATCTTTGATAACTATCAAGATGTTCAAAAAAAAAATGATACACCCACGGAAATCGGGAAATAATGTTGCCACCGAAGCCACGGCGGTTGAAACGCTCGGAGAAATGTCCATTTACTTACACACATGATCTCACTATTCTGACCACATAGTTTTATATTGTTAGATTTGTTAGTAAAATTAGATTTTAAAGTTGTGTTTACCAAATTTATTGTACACTTTGCCACTATGTTTTTAAGATAATTATGTTAAGTCCTACATTATGTTTATCTTCTTCATTATAGGTACACATTTACCGACTCTTGTTACTGTTTTACCTATTTTTCAAGTTTTTTTTTTTCCATAGCCTATTTGGTGTCCCACTGCTGGGCAAAAGCCTCCCCTCTCTTCCTCCAATCGTCCAATGTCACCAAATAAACTATTCTTATTCTTATTCTTATTCTTATCTTCAGCAGTGGAAATGATCTGGCAACTGGTGGCGACAGCGGCTGCGCTTGCGCTGGTCTACTACCGTTGGTCGCGGCGGCGGATCTACCAGCTTGCCAAGGAGATACCCACTTTACCGGGCAGTTACCCCATCATTGGGCACAGTTCTATGTTCAGTGGCAGCAATGTAGGTAAGCATTTGACCTTTCAAATTCATGGTAAACACATAAGGGAACATAACCATACTACGTGACCTGTGGAAGGGGGTCCGTCAAAGTACCACTCTTGGTCACCAAGGGGAGAGGGGGGTCGGCTATCTTGTCACGTGACTTTTGGAAAACTCGAGCTGATGAAGCTTTATTAACAAAATTAAATTTACAGGCAGAGGCACTCTCCTTTTTAACCGCCCTTGATGTATTAATAAATGTACTAAAATACATATAACATTTTTAAAACCAAAAGTACAATTCTACAATTTAATTTAAATGTATTATTTAGCCTACGTTAAGAAAAAGAGCTATGATTATATGTTTATATGTATGTACTCTTTATAGATATAATGGCGGGATTAATAAAAATTGGCGAAATATCAAACCAGCACAATGGTCTCTCCAGTTTTTGGCTTGGCCACCGGCTAATTATCGGTAAGTATTACAAATAAAGTACGTCAATTTGAGGCTTAATAAGTAATTATATAGTATGTATGTACAAAAGAATATATAACCTAAACCATCCATTTATAGAACTATTATACATTTTGTTTTGCTTACATTTTTGTGCGTAATTTTCTCCTTTTAAGGCACTTGCTTTGAAAAAATCGTTCGATACACATGTAAAAACTTATTTTTAACTCGGGTGATTGTCGCCCTCGTTTCACTCGGGCTCCAACTTTCACTCTCATCAAAATAAATAATAATTTTTGCACTTGTATCGAAATGTACTATTTTACACCCCATACTCGTCAAAGTCATATAATCATATAAACCTCACGAAAAGCAAGGCATTGGCAAAAAGCGGGTTATAATATTGTATGAAATTTCATTATCACCCGCCGGGCAATAACGTAATTTCACTTTATTGGTTTGACAATAAAGTCTAATTTCTTCTAATCGAGTTGGCCAAGCCCGGCGCGCCCCTCGCCTCCGCAGAAGTAAATCTACTTGAATATAAAACTTATTGAACGTATTACGAAAACACAAATCAAATTATTTATTAACTAAATATTTTGATTTGTACTTTTTATTTTTCCCCAGTAGTCACACTACTTAATACTATACCGTGTGTAAGTCTAATACGGGCGATCAATTAAACCAGGCATGGGATTCATTAGTGTAATCATGGATTACAAGTTACAAGGTTTTTTAAAGTTACTCTTAATTATGATATGACCCCACAGAATTTCTTTATGATTATCGGAGCAGCAATGTACCTAGGTACGAACATTTGTTATTGTTGATATGGCAGTTATGTCATCTGCTTTTGAAATTAGCTGTCATCGAGTGTTTAACTCGCGTATGTTGCTCTACAGTGCGCGCCGAATTATTTTGTATGGAAAATGTTGTTGCTCTAATTTTCAGTAAAACTTATTTGAATGTACTTATTATGTCGTAAACTAACACCCGTTAAGAGCTTCGCCCGTATTAGACTTGCACCCTGTATAAATTATAAATATTAGATGTCATATACCTACCAAAGAAAAACGACCAAGATCACCTAATGTCCGAGGTGGGGATCGAACCCACGTACTCAGCTTTCGCGGCTGATGCCTGTACCCCTCGGCCACTCGGTCTTAGCATTCTAATAGGAGGTGCAGGCATGTATTGCTTGCCCTTAGAGAATGGTCAAAGGCGCCTAGCCTTGTAAGGGATTGCATATACCCGAGAAATTTGACCGGTGGTTGCTAAGACCGAGTGGCCGAGGGGTACAGGCATCAGCCGCGAAAGCTGAGTACGTGGGGTCGATCCCCACCTCGGACGTTAGGTGATCTTGGTAGTTTTTCTTTGGTATATCATCATCATCATCATCATCACATCAGCCGAAAGACGTCCACTGCTGAACATAGGCCTATGACATTGGTATATGACATCTAATATTTATAATTTATAAAACTTATTGTTTGTTAATATGTTTACCACTTTAATGCACTGTAAAATTATTGCAAGTGATCTTCTTGAGCAACATCTATATTCTAACATAAAGGATCCCATGAGGAAAGGAAAAAGAATCTAACAGCATATTTCTGAGACTAAAAGAAGCAAAAAATGTTAAATGAGTTTTGGTCAAATCGTAGCTTTAAAAATAAACCGTCATAACTCAAAAAACCGTGAATTTTGGGAAATCGAGTTTAAAGTTTGAGAAATTGGTTAATTTATTTTATTTTTTACTACATTGTGTTAATGTGTTATAGTATTATATTAATTGCATTGTTCATAGTGTCTATTTGGATGTTACGTTCAAACTAAAACAAAATCAGTGTGATAAATATAATAAATTGAGCTTAGAGAAAATCCTTGCGGAAATATGCCGTTTTATGATAAAATATATTTTTTATATTAATAAGTAATTTAATATAATGGCACAAATGAAATAAAGTGACGGTTGTTACTGTTAATAGGTACCTTATACTTTTCTGTATTTAGCTAATAGCTGGCCTAGCTTAGCTTCCATTCTGCAATCCAATATACGATAAATAAACGATGAGTAATAAAATGAGTATGACAGTCATATTCGACCAAAAAGTCACGTGACCATTTCCGTAATTTCGTATAATATTATGGTCACGTGACTGGGGTTCTGCCTTTTCTCCGAACTTTTTTTGCCCGAATTTCATTTCCCAACCAACATTTCGCCGATGGTTCACTTTGGCAACCAACTATTAGCAAATTTTTGTATGACAACGTTTCATTTGGCAGAATTATTATAAAACCGATTATTGTGATGACACAATGCTTTTAGCATACTCATCGTTTGTCAAATCTTTCACTAGGCCGAATAACGTTTCGTCATCCTTTGCGTACCTATATGTGGAAACTTTTTAGCATAACCGTGTTTCTGAACTTGCCTAACAAAGAATACCGTTAAAAAACATTTCACAGAGTCCAGTTAGGTACGACGACGAGCGAAGCGAGGAGGAGTGTTAGGTGAAACTGCGACCTTACAACGCCAGAACCGACTTTTTTGTTATTAGTTGACTAAATATATATTATACCAACTAAACCATAAACTACACGAAAATATGTATTATAAAAAGTTCCAATTAAAAACCAAGCCCAAAGATTGAATTGCCAACTATTTAGTTGCGAAATGAAACGATTTCATAAAATTCAATTGGAACGTGATCATTCGGCGAAATGACTTTATGCGAAAAATTGGTTGCGATGTAATATTCGTACAAACAATTTTCGGAGATGATTTAAAGAACCCACGTGACTTATTGCTTTTCGTATACAATAGGCCCTATTATGGCATCTTGGCTATGCCAGCAGTTTGTTTCTTTAATATTTTGTTGCACAGGGATGACAGACCCAGCGTCGATCGAGGTGGTGTCTAGGAGATGCCTGGATAAAGATGAATTCCTTACGAAGTTCTCAAGAACTGCGATTGGCAACGGCTCCATATTTGCACCAGGTACTTATGTATAGGGCGTCCCACGGCGATGCCACATGGAGGGAAAGTACCTTAAATATCATAGATAGCGTATTTTGCTGAAAGAAGACTTTATTTTATTTTTAAGACAGTAAAATTGCATTCAAACTTTTTTAATTTTTTTTTATAAAAAAATTGTATGAAAAAAAAATCGCCTTGTTGGAGGAAACATTCCTTAATTATTGCATCTTACTGAAAGAAGACATTATTTCGATTTAAAAAATAAGATCCAACTTGTTTTCAATGTTTTTTTCTTTTTTTGAAAAAAATTGTATGGAAAAAAAAATCGCGACGTAGGAGAAAAAATACCTTAATTATTGTAAATTAACATCTTACTGAAAGAAGACATTGTTTTGATTTAAAAAACAATTAGAATTGCATTTTAAATACTTTCATGGTTAACCCGGGAATCGAACCCGCTACGCGAGAAAAAAATATCCTGTAGCTTTGTCATACCGATCGAAAAGATTCAATGCGAGCATTATTTTTTTGCTAAATAACAAATAAAAATTCGGTCGGAACTCGGAAACAAAAAAAAATTCCATACAATAAAAAAAATGAGAACAAGTTGAAACTTGTTTTTTAAATCGAAATAATGTCTTCTTTCAGTAAGATGCTCATTAACAATCATTAAGAAATGTTTCCTCCGACAAGGCGACATTTTTTTTTCATACAATTTTTTTTCAAAAAAAATTAAAAAAGTTTGAATGCAATTTTACTAAGTCTTAAAAATAAAATAAAGTCTTCTTTCAGCAAAATACGCTATCTATGATATTTAAGGTAGGTACTTTCCCTCCATGTGGCATCGCCGTGGGACGCCCTGTATTTACATTAATTAACCTTTCGTATGTTAATTAACAGATCGGCTCCATTACAATTTGACTTTATAAATAGCCATTAGAGTCAATCTTGTTTTCACTGCTTGAGGCTCACGCATACTAAGGGCTAAACATCATTTCATCATCATCATCTCCGCCATAAGACGTCCACTGCTAAACATAGGCCTCCCCTCTGGACCTCCACATGTACCAGTTAGATGCGACCTGCATCCAGCGTGTCCCGGCGACCTTCATAAGGTCGACTGTCCATCTTGTGGGTGGACGTCTTACGCTGCGTTTGCCTAGCCGTGGTCTCCACTCGAGCACTTTTCGACCTCATCTACCATCAGGATGCTTAGCCAAGTTGCCAATCGCTAGCGCTTGCTAGCGCATCGTAGTTTTCCCTCTCTGTCACCCCTTATATTAGTGCGACAAAGAGGGAAAACTACGATGCGCTAGCAGGCCCTAGCGATTGGCAACTTGGCTAAGCACCCTGCTCTGCGTGCAATGTGGCCTGCCCATTGCCACTTCAGCTTGCTAGTCCGGAGGGCTATGTCAGTAACTTTAGTTCGCCTACGGTTCTCCTCATTTCTGATTCGATCACGCAGAGAAACTCCGAGCATAGCCCTCTCCATAGCTCGTTGCGCGACTCTGAGTTTAAAGATGAGGCCGACGGTGAAGGACCACGTATCGGCGCCGTAAGTCACTCACTGGTAACACACATTGATTGTAGACTTTCGTTTTAAAGCACTGAGGTATGTCGGACGAAAACACATCGCGTAGTTTCCGTAGGTAATTTCACCATATTCATTTAAAAATTTAAAATGTTTACTTATATTTTAAAACTAACATAGCCCCCGCGCGGTTTTTCGCGGGTACAATACTAGTATTAATACCTTTCTCTTGAATCACTCGATCTATTAAAAAAAACCTCAACAAATCCCGCTGCGTACTTTTAAAGATTAAAGCATACATAGGGAGATAGGGACTGTGTTTTATACCTACTATGTTGCAATACGGAAGTATCAGGGTGCTTAGCCAAGTTGCCGATCGCTAACGCTTAGTAGCGTATCGTAGTTTTCCTTCTCAATTTGCGTGCAAACAATTTGGGTGCGCTGGGGCCTCATGAACCTAAAGTTATAACGTGAAAATGATAACGTATGGTACCTAATGGTCATGTGACTTTTCCCAAGAATCTGTCATTCTCATACTTTTATAACTTATCGCGTATCGTATACGATTGCGAATGGCACCTGACGCCAATGGCATCCAGTAGAATGCTCAAAGCGATCCTCCGTCACCCCGTCAAAAGCGGAGATGGCACTCGTTGCGGTTTTAGACGGTAGTGGAGGTCAATGCTCCGTAGTCTGTCATACCTGTCCCACGACAGGATGCGTAAAAGCATTTTCCCAACCTAAAAAAAAGGTGTCAACATATCGATATAGGCATAATAGCACAGATGTCATATATACCATAGATCAAGCAAACGTATCTACTTAGCGTGTCAAATTAACTCAGTAAAATCTACTGAGTTGTCCGTTCTTAATCTCAGCTTGCAGCTTTCGGGCGTCAAATTTTGTAAGTTGAAGTGAACAAAAACATTAATAATGCCTCCTTAAGTAATATTAATTGCAACAACACAAAAAAATATGAATGCTCAAGGGCCTGAGACATATTTAAAATCATAGGCAAGTAACAACTTCAGTACAAAATCTGGCACGCTCGGCCGCCATACAAATGAATGAACTTGTTTCTTCTATCCAAATCTATTTCTATGCATAATAGGCAACAGTTTTTTGACAATAACTTATTCTTAGTCAACATCTGGCACCCTCGCCGGAAGATCAGCGCCCCGTTCTTCAGCCGCAAGAACCTTGCCCAGCTGGTCCCAGTCTTCGACAGGAAGAGCAGCATCATGGCCGACCTGCTGCGGGCCGAGGTGGGGGGAGGGGATTTCTCCATCTGGAAATACGCCACTACTTTCACCTTCGATTCTGTGTTTGGTAAGCCATCCTTCTCTTTGGTATGTTTTTTAAATATCTTTATTTAATTAGTAGGTTACAGAAATTATTGTGAAAACACAAATCAAATTATTTATTAACTAAATATTTTGATTTGTGCTTTTATTTTTTCCCCAGAAGTCACACTACTTAATACTATATAATTATAAATATTGGATGTCATATACCAAAGAAAAAACGACCAAGATCACCAAGATCTTCGGTAAGACCGAGTAGTGGCCGAGAGGTGCAGGCATCAGCCGCGAAAGCTAAGCACGTGGGTTCGATTCCCACCTCGGACGTCGGTGGTCTCAGTCGTTTTTTCTTTGGAATATGACATCCAATATTTATAATTTTGAAGTAGGTTACAATTTTGCTTACCTAATTATTCGATTTAGGCTTGTTCTAATATGTATTCTGTGATTTAGTTACCTACTAAATATTCTACATACGAGTTGTCAAACATTTAAGCATAATCATAACAATTATATTTCACAAAATAATGTCCTGAATTCGTGTAACGACAGTTTTAAGAGAACATGGTATGTATTTTACGAGTACTCTGACTTTGACACCCAATATTACTGTCATGGAGCATTTATATCGACCTGTCCCAACGATGGTTCCAGGCCATGGTTTTTCATTAAGATTAGGTAGATTAGATTAGATTAGATTATTTTATTTCATGATAAAAGATTACATAATAAATTTGCATACATGTCAAAATTATACGAATTGTTATCATGATCGTCGAAACAAATAATAAAAAATAGAATTATATTATATTATACCAATGTCAACAAATTAAATACACTATTAATAACCAAATAAATATTAGCAGTTATATCCCCCGTTAGGGTTCGTCACCTTAAATTACAATTCTCATTATACAATTTATTCATTTTAGGTCCTTATACAAAATCCATCAATATTAACTATTTAAATGTCAAGATTCATAAACTCTTGAACAGAATATAATGGTTTATTCAATGAAAGGCGTTTCAGGCGGTGTCGAAATGCTTCGTCAGATGGTTCAAGTCTGAGATCTGCGTGAAGTTGCTCATAATAGGTGGGCCCAATGACGCGAGGGTTCTTGCCTGAAAGAGCCAATCATGCGTCATTAAGGCTTTTATGTATGGTATAGTTGATTCTTATAGCTGTCAAACTCTTAACGCACGCATTAGAAAATGAATGCCAGAGACAGTAGTAAGGATACGTATACATTTGTCGCCACCACGGAATAATAAAAACTGTTTTTTTCTGTTCTGTAGTCGCCACCCCAACGCTTCCCGTGGTGGGTGTGGTAAGAGTTGACTAAGGGATTGAAGTATCACTGGAGATTCGTTGATAGAAGATTGATAATGGGCAGCAGGGTCTTCCAGGGAACGCCATCTTTCTGCGTACGATGTGTAAAAATCTGATTTTATGTAAAACATTAAATCCACAACAATTTAATCTGCGTACGCTTTTGGGCTATCATGAAGGGACCGTTTAGATAACATAGATCGGGCCACCTATTGTTTCTTAAAATAGTACCAAGGAGTCGCTGAAATTGTCTTAAGTTCAGCTATGGGCCGTGTGGTGACGGCAGTAAGAATACATTTGTCACCACCCCAATTCCTCCCTGCGGGTGTCGTAAGAGTCGACTAAGGGATTAAAGTGTCACTGACCATTCTACAAGATTGATGATGGGCAGCAGCATCATCATAGTGGACACATTACTGCGATCGCCAATCCGTTTGCCCAGCGTGGCGATTATGGGCATTTACCTCCTAATGCGTCTATACGCATAGTTAATAGAAGAGGCCTACGTCCAGCAGTGGACTAACATAGGCTGATGATGATGATGATGATGATGATACAGGCTTGTCTGAAATACGTGACAGGTAATATTGAAAGCATAATAAAGTCCGTTAAATAAATAATTCGGAAATTAGCCACATATCACATAGCACTGAAAAATGTCTACGTCATACTCTCAGAACATAGAAACGCAAAATAATACATATTACTATAGTTTAAATTTTTTATTTAACAACTCCACCTGATCGTAAGTGAAAAGTGGAGCCCAAATCGCGGCGGCAACGAACAGAAGACCAGCAGTAACCTGTCAGTTGCCATCGCCTTGCTGGCCCGCTATATGCTTCTTCACGTTTCGTTGAAAAGGTCCCAACTTATACGTATGAGAAAACTCATTGTGCAACATTGTATTTACAATGAACGATTTAGTCTATATTCATTAGTTTGTTACGTTTCAGAGTCTGCGTTGGAGATGGACATGAATACGCAAGAAAACTCCGATCACTATTACCTGCTGCATGCAATCGACCAGTGCACGCAGATTCTGGCAAAGAGGATGTTCCAACCATGGCTGCACTCAAACTTCATCTACGAACTCCTGCCTGTTTACAAGGAGTATCAGAAGCACTTGAACCTCGCATATGATTTTCTGAACAAGGTGAGGATTCTTCAGATTTGACAAAGTCGTGGTCGTCACGGCAGAACTGCGAACTGAAGTTAGTAGATAGCGAACATTTGTTTCTGTAAGGAAATGGAATGTCTGAACTTTATATATTATGGCATTTCATAACTACTAGTCATGACTGCAAAGTACCGAACGAAAGTAACCGGATTTAAAAAATATAATACCGGAAGTAATTTGCATAGTGACAGATTACCTTTGGCCTTTCATCGTAAAAAAAAAAACTAATGTCAATAATGCCAACATGGAGGCTACTGCGGCGATCTACTAACTACTAATGCGATTCAGTTTAGGACCTAATCTGAATGACGATGTGTGATGATAAATGATTTAACATTATGCACGACATAATACACGAAGAAATGATTACTAAGATGTAGATTGCAATAATTTTTGTACAGAGTTTCTATTTAATAAATTGAAAGAACCTAAAAGAGTAGGTCATTTGGCAGTACTCAAACGTGACGTCACTTTTGAGTATTTCATATAAAATTTCATAGTGGTGATCATTTTGACAGTTCGAAAAAAGATGCTGATTTGACTTGCCAGTCATCATGCCTATTGCATTTATGAGATCACGGTAGCCCCCAGGTAAGAAATTACCTCAAACAGTTGTATGTATAAGTTGCTTTTTTTTAATGTTGTTGATTCGTTTCTAACTTGTTTGTGTACTGTAAAATTGACATTCTAAATGTTTTATCTACTTCCATATCATAATTATCCTATATTATATTCAGAAGCGGTAATGTAATGACCTATATCAAGAAACCGGTGTCTGTGGCTGTATCATAATGTCAACATTAAAGTACAGTGCATTATAATATTAACATTAAAGTATCGATGTCAGTACATTAATGTTAACATTACAAAGTCAATTTCTTTGTATTTATTTTTTCAATACATATTTACAGATATTCTTACACAAATTGAGCAATTTCATTTCAACTGATTTGAATTATTATATTTAGAGGTATTTTACTTAGTGGGTATTAATATAAATAAAGGTAAATTATTATTCCAAACTTATGATAGTTATGACTTATGATAAGGATGTAGACAAAGTTATGTATGTGACTTTACATAATTAGGCAAACCACACTCATGTTTAATGCCTCTTATTATGCGCCAGCCACATAAATAACTATTACATCATTACAAGTTTGTGCAAGTCACGCTAAGCTACTTATGCTCGATAAGTGTTGTAAGCGCTATATATGTTGTCGATAAGTGTGGTTATCGACGACATAGCGCTCCAATTAAATAGGAGAAATAAAGCGTTACATCATTTTCCAAGAAATTTATATACCTACAATGACTATCAATTACAGATTATACAAAACAAAAGGCGAGAAATTGCTGTAAACGGACTTAAAAATACCAGTAAGTAATTTCCTTTCTCATTTACAAATAGGTTCAGAAATTTGGATTTTCGTCAATTTACGCGCGTGAACCCGCGTGTTCTAAATCCATGATTTTATTTTGAATACTAGAGATCCTTCTGAAACGATTAATAAAGTAGCATTTTTCCGCCATGTCACATTGAACATAATTTTGAAAGTCTAATTAAATATACTAAAAATCAGTACATAGTGTACATATACACAAAGTGATTAAATCACGAATGGGCGGTATTTCAACATTTATTTAGGATTCAAAATACCTACCTACCTAGGCCGTGTGGTGACGGCAGTAAGAATACATTTGTCACCACCCCAACTCGTCCCGCGGGTGTTGTAAGAGTCGACTAAGGGATTGAAGTGTCACTGCCTATTCTTTGATTTGATTGATGACGGGCAGCAGCGTCATCATAGTGGACACATTACTGCGATCGCCAATCCGCTTGCCCAGCGTGGCGATTATGGGCATTTGCCTCCTAATCCGTCTATACGCATAGTTAATAGGAGAGGCCTAAGTCCAGCTGTGGACTGAGAAAGGCTGATGATGATGATGATGAATAAATAGAGGGAAGCCTCTTGACTTGGCCGTAGTCGGGTGACAAAGAGGTCAACCTCATTGATAATAATACTTCAGAACATGAATACTCCTAAGACTGATGATGATTGAATGTCATTATTGTAATTTCATTGCGTATGACAGCGATTAAATTTTGTATTATATTGATTTGTATCTTAAATATAAACTTCCTCGATATCGATAATAAAATGTTTCTCGCCCTAGTTTGCCACAGTCTTTTGGTTTTGCTATGGATTTTCCGGGCTCTGATAATTTCGTTACTTCTAGAGTGCACCAATAATAATCAACAGACGTCGTACTTCACCTAACCTATATCTAAGATAGATTAGTTAGATTTAATCTATGTACATAAATTGTAGTTTTGAAAATAAATAAAAAAATTACAAAACATTGTTTTTTTTTTGGAGATCGGTCACCATCTAGTATAATGATCTAATCGCAGGTAAACGTTTTTTTTGTACATTTGGGATTTTTTGTAGTCTAGCTGAGCGTTTTGACAGTATACAGTTAAAATATACAGGGTGTCTCATAAATAATGGATCACCCTGACACCCGTGATAGGTCGACCCAAGAGGTACCTAACCAACATAGCATATCAGTAAAAGTTGGACGATTTTTGAGATTTTGCCAATTATACGTTTCTTTTCCAACTTGACTCTGATAATTTCGTTACTTCTAGAGAGCACCAATAATAATCAACAGACGTCGTAC
>JALPQI010022049.1:0-13500 GCA_025490895.1 Thaumatotibia leucotreta
GTGG
Organism: Thaumatotibia leucotreta; assembly: GCA_025490895.1. Lineage (NCBI taxonomy): Eukaryota > Metazoa > Arthropoda > Insecta > Lepidoptera > Tortricidae > Thaumatotibia > Thaumatotibia leucotreta. The sequence continues at coordinate 5 of JALPQI010022049.1, forward strand.
AGTTATGCCACAGGGTCGGTGACACGACTTTATGCACTTTGTGCAATGATCGTACGAACAGTGAGTTTTCGTGTCGTGGTGGTACAACAAGATCGACAGGAAAGCATTTGAAAGCGGTGCTCCTAAAATCTCCCGTCACGACATATTATGAGTTAGTATATTGTATTTATTAAAATTATATTGCTTTTTAATATCCTTTTGTATTTTAAAAGTTCCGTTAGGTATGTATTTGGTAGGTAAGAACGCTGCCTACTAAGCAAAACTCTTAGGTACGAATTCTGATAAAAATATTTATTTGTATGTTTATGCCTCATTTATTTTATTCCTGAGTTATGGGTTTTATGTATTTATTTATCTCAACTTTATTGCACAAAAGAAAAACTTCAAGTACAACAGGCGGGCTTAATGCCATGAAGCATTCTCTACCAGTCAACCTTGAGGCAAATCAGAAAAAAATGTAGGCGGCGCAAATATATAAAAAAATCTGAATATACTAAATGAAAAACAAAGCGATTTTTATTTCATCAACATCTTAGCGTAATTAGTGACAATTACTTAACTTTTCCATTAAGAAGATTATGTATTATTATAATGATATATTATGTTGATAAATTTATCAATATGTAGATAAGTTGTTGATTATTGTTGATTTTTATGATATTTAGAACGAAGAATAAATACTTGTACCGCACAGTGTTGTGTATTTTTTAACTTCCGTCCCCATCTGATTATTAAATTAGGTATTTAATACATGACAATCTGTCAGTTTTCATTAATATTCAACTCAGAAAATATCTATATTTTATAATTCTACCCTCCTTACCTTAAAATGCTGTAAGTAATATGTAAAATTTAATTTCCGTACGTATACACGTTATCATACTGAAATTAAGTACAATTATTTATTTCATTTTCAAACTAAGTAATCGCATTTACGTTAGAAAGGCAATTAGGTAACCACTAGATTAGATTCACAAATATCACGGTACATTATCATCCGTTTTCCTTAGTCCTTAAAGACAACGCATCGAATCGTCACTTAACAACGCGTGCGGAACGTATCTGCGTGTAATTAAGATACGTATCCCCGTGTACACGTGTATACGTAACTTTATTGATACGTAGCCGTGTAACACGCAGGAAACGGGCCTTAAAACCGTTGCCGTGTAACACGGCAACGGGGATCCGGCTACGGTTACACGAAACACGGTCACGACCAGGAGCCCTAGTTTATATACCTTTTAAATTAATTACCGGCATGCAACATATTTAGTGCTAGTTATAAAGAATTATTTTATTTTGTAAAACATTTATTTCCTTCAAATAAACAGTATGGGCGTGGTTCGAGTGCACATCATTTAAATCCGGTGCTCGAAGCGCTGTCACAGTTATTATCAAACTGCGATTAGAATGGGATTCTAAAGTACTGTTGACACAACAGTGTATTTGCCAATTTGGGTATATTCATAGTTTAAGTGCAGAGACATACAGAAAATAGTTTACTTAATCAATAATCACTCACTACATATATAAACAACTCCTTTCTTGGTACATGTTGTGTCATTTGTTGTGTCAACAGTACTTTCGAATCCCCTTCTGATCCCGGTTTGATAATACACACCTCCTTGCATATGTCCGAGGATGGAAAAATCAGCCCCAAAAATAGGAAAGTGATAACTATCGCGACATACAATAAAAGCCCTCTCAGCACAGTGGCATCGATGGGTGGTTTCATAGAATTTCAACCGCTGTCATCACCAATAATAACCAAATTATTGGGAAAGGCTTTGAATATGTTTGGTGAATATTGTGTAGAACACCGCGAGTGTTGTCTCCTCAATATTTGGATGTACAGTAGTAATACCCCGCTTTTCGCGACCCCGTTTAACACGGATTTGCTACACAGTTTTTAAATATATGCCAATAGTAACTATACCAGTAATTGGAGTTCGAGGCCAACGAAACTACGACAGATGCGTTATTGTCAAATCTGTCAAAGTCTCTTATGTCATTGTCAAATAAAGTTTTCAGGTTTCCACAACCTTTTTATTATTTGATTTATTTATTTAAAATAATTCCTAATAAAAACATTATATACCTACCACCGTAATGTTTGTACGCCTTTTTGTTTAATATGGCTGTGACAACTAGGATTTTCTTAAAAACACGTAAATACCTAAAAACTTTTCTTTGTCTTAACTAACATTGATATGACAAAATTTTCTTGTTTTATTTTTATTTTTGTTGCAATTCCAACCATCAATGTTTATTATTTTTTGTACATACTACATATTAATGACAAGTTGACAACTCGATTGTAACCAGCGGCAGCTGGTTACAATATGTATGGAGATCTAGATTTTGTGGTAACTTTTTCAAAGCTTTTAGTAAAACTTGGCTGTAATCATGAGTAGATCCAGAAAATAATTATGATTTTGTATCATTGTGTATAACATTTCACCCAGTATATTTCATTTGGAATTTAATTTTTTGATGATGGGGTGTATAGCGAAGCTAAACATGGCTGAACCAAGTGGGTCACCTTGTTAACAATTTACCGAAGAAAACAAAACGTTAGATCTCTATGATAATTTAAATGGAGAACTATAGCACTGCCAAAGAAATTTGTAGGTCAAATTAATTTTACGAATACGAAATGTGAACATAAATTACGCTACAATATATTATTCTGCAATTTTCTAAACGTATGCAGAAATAGGGTTTTAATTTATGTGTAGTTAAATTGCTGTACCAAATGTTATTAACACCTGAGGTGATACCAGCGCAATACCAACTTTGTTACTAATAATTGCGGATAATTAAGTTTCTATTAAAATATCTTATATTTACGTGGAAATAAGTAAATAATATTGATTCTATGAATTAAAGAATTAAAATTACCAATAAATAAGATATCTCAACGTCTGTTTTTAGAAAATAAGAATTTACTATTGTATGAACATTTCATTGTTGTGGCAATATTTTTGTAGATTCTTTGGCCTCGAACTCCAATTAGTGGTTTACAATGGTATTTAATGAGGGTTTTTGATACATTTTCCGGTGGTGAGATGACAGCACTGTGTCGTAAGGTCCAACGGGTTGTCAAAATAAATACGCTAATAAAATTTTCTATATACTTGTTGGTTTATTTCCACTTTAAATTCTTTCCTAAAATAAATCAGAAAATTAGTTCCAAGTAAATTCTTGTACAATGAACAAAGTTGTAGTCATTTTCTTTAGTAGCAGTGACTTTGCGCTTCTGTTTTAGAGCTCAATCTTCAAATCGGCTACTTCAAAGCTGTCAGATTCATAGGTATGAATTTGACAGCTGTTTGGTGGCAGAAAAAATATCGATAATTTTCTTGCGCGTGGCACATCATACATCATATACCTAGTGCCACCTCGGATCACATTCTTCTTCTCCCTTCTACCTTCTAACGATCAGTATTATTACGTTATTTACTGTTTTAAGTGAAATAAGTGCACTACCGATAAGCAAAAATAACGAAAATGTTTGAGTTCGGTACCGAATTACAAGACCCCGATATACGCGAAATCGACATGCATCTCTCGCGTAAGGGTGCGGCTCCGCTGAGGCGGAGAGGAGCGGAGATGTGCAAAATTGACCAATTACATTCTTCAAATTCTAAATTCGAAACACTGTCATGCGGTCTCATTGGCCAATTTTGTACATCTCCGCTCCTCTCCGCCTCAGTGGAGCCGCACCCTAAAGCGGGGTATTATTGTACAGGGGCGGTAATATTTGTGTGACGGCGATGACGGCGGTTGAAATCCAGGGGTGTGCAACGGGCCCTAAAACAGGATAGCTTACGTGACGCCGAGCGGGCGGGTGACCTCGCGCAGTACGACGGCGGCGCGGGCTGCGGCCGGGGCCCGTGCGCGGAGGCCGGGCGGCAGGCGGCTCCAAGGGACCGGCTTCCATTTGAACTCCGTGTATGCGTTCACTTTCTATGGGCAAAATACTATATTACTGCAGAGGCCGGGATGTCAAAGTCAAATAATTATTTTTTCTCCAATATGCTCGGAAATGTTCGCATTAATGTAGCAAAAACGAAACGCGAAGTACCTTCTTATGTACCAGCTCAAATTAAAAAAAAAGATTTTCATTATTGTACAGTTTTTGCGGCCGCGAAATTGTACTAAAATCCATTAATGTATTGTTTTTTACTTCTTAAAAACTACTTTTGGACTTTGAAAAAAATGCATACAGCCAAATTCTAAAGCCACGACCAAACGCCTGGTCTGGATAGAGCGAGAGACGGCGATCAAATCTATGGCCGTCTCGTTCTATCATGAGTTACAAACGCCTCGGTGTGTCAGGTCGTGTAGGTACGGTTTAATGAAACCATAGATATCGTTACTATTTTTTATGAACGACCATGCATTAAAAAAAAGTTTAGGCGGGAATCATAAGAGATTTTTTCTTTTCAATTGTTATTCAATTTGCAAGAAGAATTACTTAATCGATTGTAATAAATTTTGTTTTATTTCCTTGCATGTTTGGAGAAAAGTCCTATATGTGCCTCGGACGGAAATAGAATTTCGTGGATTCGTATGTAATTGTCGGCCTCAGCTTCGCTTCGTCCGACAAAAAATACTCATCCACGAAATTCGCTTTCCCGGCCTCTGCAATAATGTACTAATTCAAATTGGAATAGCAACAAACTCTTTTGAATCGTCAAAGTATTAAAACTACTTTCGGTTCTAACCCTACACCGCTGACCCGAGAAGAACCAGTAAGAAACTTAGCGGGACTTATTTTTTCAAACAATATTTCAAACATGGTACATTACAACTAACATACATTAAAAAAAAACATAAAATTGATTTTAAATAAATTGAAATATAATAATAATAACAAGAGATGTAAAGTCTCTAAAAAGTCAGAACATTTATAAGTAATAATTTATAGGGAAGTAAAGGTTTCTCTCCGAATAGGTATATAACAATAACATTATACATATAATGCACGTTTGGAGATGTACAAGGTCTCCAAGCGTAAATTATCGTAATTGAATGTCATGACTTTAACAAACTAATAATTAAATCCTAAATTACTCCCACGGTGTTTTATCATTCATGTAGTCTTGTGTACTATAATAAGCTTTAGTTTACGCTTTACAAAATTGTTAAATTTATTGACTGAAAATTCAGTAACATTTACTGGAAGTTTATTATAAAACCTTACACAATTACCCATGAATGATTTCCTAATTTTATGGAGCCAAGTAGCGGGCACTGCGAGCTTATGTTTGTTTCTAGTATTGATATACAGGGTGGCCTATTCAAATCGGTCAGTATGGGAAAGACTGAATATGTCTTAACATACGAAGATTTGTTCTTAGGTTCTTCTATGTCATCGATTTTGATAAAAAGAAAAACTGCATTCATACATTTGAAAAACAAACTGTACCCAGCCAGGGAATCGAACCCGGTTGTTTTGAAAAAATAAACATACACTATTTCTATTCAGATATCGTTTGTGTAGGTCTTAAGCAGTAAATATATCTAAGAAACATGATGTCTAAAATGAATGGAATTCATTGTTTTCACGTACATAAATTTATTTTACTAGGTGTTTATTGTGTAAATGTTAAGAAAAAATATTTTTTTTTTTCGTATTTATCAGCGCAGTTTCCTTATTATCAAAATCAATGACATGGTTCCTAAGAACAAATCTTCTTATGTTTTATAGTTTCAGACTTTCCCATACTGACCGATTTGAATGGGCCACCCGGTATATGTATATTGATTGATACTAGATGAAAGGACCAACCGAAGATATACACGGTGCTTGCGAGCACTGCGAGAGATTTTAATGCTGTATGCCTGATCTTATTTAGTCTTTTGGACGCCAACGACATATTTGACACCGCAGGTTCACCAAGTTCACATTCAGATTTAACAATTTATTGACGTGGTGACAGCTTTTGAATTTGACGTAGCGTGAATTCAACATTTCCTGGATTCGGCTCGATTTCAGAAATAATCAACCTTATTTCGAAATAAGTTTTCGGACGTAACTCGTCATAAAACTTCTTTTTGATTACAATGCTACCACAATGTACTCTAATATTACCACACCATTTGTCTATGTTCTACACCTTCAGCTGACAATCAAAAATAAGAATAGACATAACAAAACAACCCGTCAATAAAATTTAAAATAAAACATTAGCCGAGGGTGTAGTACACAGTACACTACTATTATCAAACCGCGATTAGAATGGAATTCGAAAGTACTGTTGACACAAAAGTGTATAAGTCAATCTAGGATATATTCATAGTTACATTCATATATTTATTGTTTAAGTGCAAAGACTTACAGACAATACATTAATTAATCACTCACTACATCTATAAATAACTCTTTTCTTGGTATATGTTGTGTCATTTGTTGCGTCAACAGTACTTTCGAATCCCTTTCTGATTCCGGTTTGATAATACCACCGGGTACACTCACCCGCACGAAGCTAGTGTCGACGCTGTCCGGCGCGTCGCCCGCGTACACCCGCGCCATCGCCGTCTGCTGCGGCGCGGGCGGCCTGCGCTGCCGACCGTACACCGCCGATATCTCCAGCTGTTCCAGCGACTTGCGGAGCCGAGGGTGTAGTACACAGTACACTACCACCGGGTACACTCACCCGCACGAAGCTAGTGTCGACGCTGTCCGGCGCGTCGCCCGCGTACACCCGCGCCATCGCCGTCTGCTGCGGCGCGGGCGGCCTGCGCTGCCGACCGTACACCGCCGATATCTCCAGCTGTTCCAGCGACTTGCGGAGCCGAGGGTGTAGTACACAGTACACTACCACCGGGTACACTCACCCGCACGAAGCTAGTGTCGACGCTGTCCGGCGCGTCGCCCGCGTACACCCGCGCCATCGCCGTCTGCTGCGGCGCGGGCGGCCTGCGCTGCCGACCGTTATTATTTATTATTATTTTTTTATTATAGCCTTTTTTATTTCCATGAACTCTCATAATTTATTTGAGCTGAAGTAGTTTAATATATTGTTTGTTTTTATTTGAGTCATGGATCCCGTTTGGGTAAAGGCCTCCTCCCACTTCTTCCACAACTTTCTATTCCTTCCTTGGAGCATCCAATCCCTTCCCGCCACTTCTGTTATGTCGTCAGCCCATCGTTTAAATGGTTTGCCAACTTTTCTTTTTCCTGGTGGTCCGTTCCACCTTGTAGTTAGAATAGTCCATCTGTTGTCGCTATACCTAGATATGTGTCCTGCCCATTGCCACTTAAGCTTTCTGGCTAATATTAGTGCATCTATGACTCTCGTTTTTTTCCTTATTATTTCATTTCTTATTTTATGTTTCTTATTTATTTTCAGTATGCTTCTTTCCATGGCCCTTTGTGTTGTACTTATTTTTTGTTTGATTCTGTTTGTGTAAGTCCAAGTTTGGCATCCATATAGTAGGCAAGGTAGGAGACAGGTATCCATTATTGTTTTCTTAATCTTTATGCTATAGTTCCCTTTAAGAATTTCTTTGAATGACCAAAACTTTTTCCAGGTGATGTTTTTTCTTCTTTCTATTTCTTCCTCATTGTTAGTTTTCATAAAGGATATTTGTTTGCCTAAATAAATGTAATTATCTACATAATCTATACTATTTTTCTTTATAACTATTGGTACTCTAAGGTTGTTAGTCATTATTTCGGTCTTACTTCTGTTCATGTGTAAGCCCACTTTTTCGCTTTCCATGTCAAGTGTGTATATCATTTCTTGGAGTTGTTCAGCTCTTTCAGCAAATAAAATAATGTCATCTGCAAACCTCAGGTGTGTTAAACGGTGGCCATCAATGTTGATTCCATACTTCGACCACTGTAGCTTTTTAAAGATGTGTTCTAAGACGGCAATGAAAAGCTTGGGTGATAAAGGGTCGCCCTGCCCGACTCCTCTTTCTATTTTGATGACATTTCCTCTTCTTTCTAGTTTGACTCTGCTTGTACTGTTTGAGTAAATGTGCTTTATGATGTTTATGTAGTTGTCTTCCACATTTGATGCCTTGAGAGCGCTCCAAATTGAGTTGTGACTGATACTATCAAATGCTTTACTGTAGTCTATGAAAGCGATATATAATGATTTATTAAATTCATTATACTTTTCAATAAGTTGTTCTGTCGCATGGATATGGTCTGTTGTACTGAAGCTCGAGCGGAAGCCTGCCTGTTCTATTGGCTGCGCAGAGTCTATTTTTTCAGTGATTCTTTTTAGTATGATAGAAGTGAAGAGCTTATATACACTTGCCAGTAGGCTGATGGGTCTGTAATTTCCCATTTCTAGGGGGTTTCCTTTTTTGTATATCAATATTATGTCTGATGAACACCATTGCATTGGCACTTCATTACTTTCTAATACCATGTTGAATAATAGGGTTAGGTGCTTGAGTAGTACAGGAGCTCCTAATTTGAGACAGTCATTTGTTATCCCATCTGGTCCTGGGCTTTTCTCATTTTTTAGGTTTTTTATGTGTGAGAGTGTCTCTACTTCATCTATTGGTTTGACAGGTATATAGTTGTTGGTCTGCTCTTGTTCTGGGCTGTGACTATCTGCTTGGCTGTATAGGTCTTTGTAGAACTGTGTGGCATGTTCTATCACATCTCTCCTTGATTTAGTTTCGTTTGAATTGTTTTCCAGTTTTTGTATCCATTTTTTCTGCAGTGTCATTTCTTTATAGGCTCTCTTGGCACTTCTATGGGTATGTAGATTTCTGTTTATTATTTCTTCTCTGTAAATGTTGTAGTCTTGTTTTATTGCTTTATTGGTAATTTTGAATAATCTAGTAAGTTCTTTTTTCTGTTCTTTAGTTTTATTTGTAGCTTTTATCAAAGTTGAGCGCTCCTTGATGAGCTGTTTTGTGTTGTCACTTAGTATTGTTGGTCGTTTTGTAGTATTTACTTGAGTTGGTTGTAGGCTTCGCAGTATGGTATGTTCTAGCAGGCTATAGTATGTTTGGGTATCTTTAGGTATATCTATGATATTATTTTCAATGTTCTTTTCTAAGTGACTTAAGTAATATTTAATATCTTCTTCTGTTTTAGGGGTTCTTATTGCACTTTTGAAATTTTTCCTGCTTTTCCTTTTTTGAGATAACTGAAATGTTGCTCGTAAGAGTCTGTGATCAGAAGAGTAGTTGATTTAGTTCAAAACTTCAATATTTTTTGTCATATGAAATTTGTTTGTCATAATAAAATCAATTTCATTTTTTATGGTGCCGTTAGGTGATAGCCAGGTCCAACGTTTTGTTTCTTTTTTCTTGAAGAATGTATTGATGATTGATAAGTTGTGTTCTAAGGCATAGTCTATAAGTTTCTGTCCTCTTGTATTCCGTTCACCATAGCCATAATTGCCAGTACATCAGTGGCGGCGCGTCCATACAACCCGATTCCCACCGGCTTCCCTAATTTTTTCCCTCATTTATCAAACTCATCCAATATTATCATTTTAGTACATTCGTGTAACATTACCAATACATCTGTACCTTTAATTGAATAATGCGAACTACTATATCTCTAGAAAAGAGTTCAACCAATAATAGCGCGTAAAGGAAAGTAACCCGGTTCGACGTGGGTTTTTTATTCCGATCTTATTCATTCATATAACTACTTCGCGACATCGAAACGCACGCACACATTCACAAACTCCCATTCACAGAACTGGCAAAAATGGCCGCTAGGTAAGCCATAGATCGCCGGCTTATCGAAACATTCCGTTATTTGAATTGATGCTTTATTATGTACAGTGTAAGGTCTATTTTGGTATGCGTCACTTCACTAATTTGAATCCGGGCGAGTTACGCGCGCGCCCTTTAAGCATTGCCAATATTGCCATTACAAAACCTGCATTGAATTAATGGGCTAATCATTGTAAAATTTTGGTGTTATTAATGTAAAATATTTTAAAATAAGGATACTTTATTACAAATTATACATGGATTTAGACATTAATTAATTTCACAAAATTAACGAGTTAGATTTGTGCGTGCGGAGAAGAAATAATAGATATCATAGCAACACTCAGATTGGTCAGATTCGGTGTTTACGTTTGTTGTTTATATTGTCGGTTTTTCGTAAGTTTAGATGATAAAGTTAAATTAACTAATAAAGTTGCTTGTGGTGAGATTCGTGACTGTGTGATACGTATTGGTTGTGTGATACAGTGTGTTCGTTGCAAATACTAAGCGGCAGTTAGGTAAATATTTTGTGAGGATTTCATAAGTTGTTAAGATTTAAGGTTAAATTAGTTTATAATAATCATTCTGATGGTGGCTCTAATTCGTTTTGATTGTTGTCTAGTAGATTATCTACTGATATTATGCTTTTCAAAGCTGTTTTTTTTAATAAAAGGTACATCGTACAAAAAGGCCGTTCTCGCGTCGGTGGACCAGGATTAAAAAATAGATTGTTAAGTGAATGGATGGTTTTTCAGCACCTTCACAGTGGGCTATACATATATATAATAAATATGCTTGACTGACCGACGTCTACAATCTGAACAAAATGTTATATTTTTCCATAAGTGCGTGGATACAAGGGGGTTTGGCGAAATGAAGTATGACTAATTCGGCCCAAAATCACGCGCAAAGCGACTAACACTTGGAGTTGTTTGATGTTACACAATTTTGGGAATAATAGGATCGAAACTTCCCTTGGCAACCATTATGATGCCCACCACCGCAAAGTGGAGCGAAATAGAAAGACAAGGTTTTTTTTGCTCCGAGTTGCCCTACGAAAATTTTCACGCGCCGCCACTGCAGTACATAGACTTTCCTCTTTCTTAGTACTTCCAATTTTCGCATTGAAATCTCCCATTACTATCAGGGTCTCATCTGCTAGGTCGTGCGCTTTCTCCAGATCATTGTAGAAGGCCTCTACTGTTTCATCTTGTGCTGCTTCTGTTGGGGCATATGCCTGAATTATTGAAATGTTAAGCTCTTCTAATTTTAACTGAAGTAGGGCTACTCTTTCTGAGATTCCTGTGAAGTTATGTATTTTATACTTGTGTTCTTTTTTAACCAGGAATCCAACCCCATGTAGGCCTTTAGTTTCTCCTATATAGCACATAATGTAGTCTTGATATTCCTCTATGTGGCAACCAATTCTTTTCACTTCCGATAACCCTAGCACATCAAATTTGACGTTTTCTAGTGCATGTGTAAGTTGCAGATATCGTTCTGTTGATGACAGGGATCTTACATTGAATGTTCCTATTTTTAAGGTTATGTTTTCAGTTTTTGGTTTTTTGTGCTGGTTAAGTAGTGATTTATTTACTGGAACGGATGCTGGTGTTGCAGTCTTACTTGATATCTCTTTATTTGGTAGGGACTTTAAATTGGGATGTTTCTTAATAGTTTCCATTGTTTTTTTTGTTGTGCGGTAATTTTTTACACTTGGAGGGTTATGGTCATATTCCCCCACGGTGACCAGCCGGCTTGGAGGAAAGTGTGTAAAATGTTTGTTTTGCTAATTGTTGAGGTATTTTTTCCTATATGGTTTCGGTTGTCGGTGGTGATTAGTTTTTTGTCTCGGTGAATGAGTTAGATCTTGCACGTCCCACACTGTTTAGGATGTTTGGCCGTGGTATTTCTCTTCCAGCTACTCTAGTTCTGGGCATCTCTGGCTTATCCTCTGTGTTCACTTTTTTGTGTGATGACATGTTGGGTGAGTGGGAGTCGTCTCTTTTCCTTTTGTCTCTGTTTGTATCTGTAGGTTTTTTAACTATAATTTTATCATATTTTATAAATGCTATGTTTCCCTTCTTCTTCTCGGCCTCAACTTCCGCTTGTAGTTGTTTGCGTTTTTCAAGTACATCTTTGGGAAAGTCTTCTTTAATATATATTCCTTCCGGGAGTTTTGATCTGTTTTTAAGTATTAGATGTTTCTTCCAGGTAGAAGTGAGGGATATGACTACCGGTCTGTTGGTGCTGGCCTTCTTGCCGATTCTATAGATGTTACTTATTTCTTGACTATCCAGGTGCGTTTCTGACTCGATTATGATTTCCTTTATAAAATCTACTAGCTCGGCTTCCGATTTTCCGACCTCGTTAATTCCAAATAAAACTAAGTTATGTTTTCTTTTTTCTCGTTCGATAAAGCTGAGCTTTTGTTCCAAAATTGAGACTTTCGACTTCAGCTCCGAGTTTTCTTCTGTCAATCTTTTTAATCTGTCATCCATTGCCGAAGTGACGTTTTGCGTCACTGAATCTGTAATGTTGGTAGTTTGATCATCTAGTTTTTTCTCTAGTCGTGCCCACAGATCATTTATACACTTTTCCATCTTGCAGGTTTTTCGTTTTTGCACTGGTAACACTGCTCGCTGTCTTGTCAGTTTGTAGTGGTTGGCTATGTTTGGTTGGTACACAGTATTTCAAGCGGACAATTACTTTTGAGGTTATGACGCTAGAACCGAATTTATGTTTTTTAGCTTCTTGGGCGTTGCGTTTTGGAAGGAACACTATTCACAAAGGTTATTGTTTGTGTGTTTCACTGTTCTTTGCACTTTTCCACGTCCTGTTTGCACTTTTTACGCGATTTTAGAATTAAGATTAGAGGACACTTATGGCGTACGTGTTTGCTTTTTGAGCACCGGAACCGGAAACCCATTTCTGCCGACCGTACACCGCCGATATCTCCAGCTGTTCCAGCGACTTGCGGAGCCGAGGGTGTAGTACACAGTACACTACCACCGGGTACACTCACCCGCACGAAGCTAGTGTCGACGCTGTCCGGCGCGTCGCCCGCGTACACCCGCGCCATCGCCGTCTGCTGCGGCGCGGGCGGCCTGCGCTGCCGACCGTACACCGCCGATATCTCCAGCTGTTCCAGCGACTTGCGGAGCCGAGGGTGTAGTACACAGTACACTACCACCGGGTACACTCACCCGCACGAAGCTAGTGTCGACGCTGTCCGGCGCGTCGCCCGCGTACACCCGCGCCATCGCCGTCTGCTGCGGCGCGGGCGGCCTGCGCTGCCGACCGTACACCGCCGATATCTCGAGCTGTTCCAACGACTTGCGGAGGCGGACGAAGCCGAGGATGTCGTACTGCCATACCCAGTACCCTGTAAGGGAATAGGGATTATGACTGTAGTTAAAATAAATTATTCAACATTATGCACGACATAATACACAAAGAAATTATTACTAAGATGTAGATTGCAGTCATTTTTGTACAGAACTTCTATTTAATAAATTGAAAAGAACTTAAAAGAGTAGGTCATTTGGCAGTACTCAAACGTGACGTCACGTTTGAGTATTTCATATAAAATTCCATAGTGGTGATTGTTTTGACAGTTCGAAAAAAGACGCTGATTTGACTCGCCAGTCATCAACCCTATTATCACTTTATAGGGCACCGGTCTCAAAAACGACCACCCTATAGCACTCTCTTTTTGTATTTTTTCTTGTAGAGAATTTGTCGTACTATATAATGGCGTTGAGGCTTGAACTCACGATTTTTTTTTGAGT
>JALPQI010022050.1:0-17314 GCA_025490895.1 Thaumatotibia leucotreta
TTCTTTCGTTTGTTTGAATGTATACAATGGCTGCGATCTTAAAATAGATAGTGACATTCAGCATAAAAACATGTACATGTAAGAGTATTCAATTTATAATGGAAAATATTTGTGCCAGAAGAGAGCACATGTTACTATGAACAACAAATTTAACTATCAGTGGCGATATTAATGAAAATTTGGTGGATTAACAATGCTATCGTAATAAAGTTTAAGATCTTACGTAACGCTACACAAATGACAAGGGTATTTAGGTAACAAAATACATATAAACACTAGCCTAGCATTTTGGAAAACTGATGAAAAATTTTAACATTCGGCACATCATGCATCTGGAATAGCTTAAATACTAAAACGCAGTTATGCGAACATGACCTAAAAGTTATCAAAATTTTAGATGAACCACAAAACTTTTCTCTTTTGACAAAAACGAGTAATTAATAATCATGTTACATTTATAAGTTCAAGCGCATCGTTTTTGTCACAAGAAATAGGATTTGCTTCACTGTACTCTATTACTTCTCATTTGATGACAGAATAATCGATCATTTTGAGCTCTTTTATCATGTACGCCATAATTTTGGGTAAATATTTACCAAACCTGCGATTATTTTTACGATGTTTCTGCGTTGCTTTTGAACACACTATTATAAGTATAATTACGAATTTATTATTATTATTTCTTATGAACAAAGCAACAGCAAGATTTCACGTAACATAAAGGACGCTCGAAAATCCTAAGAATTTATATTGAACAAAAGGAAAATACAGTATTTCCGCCAAAATCAATAAAAGTAACGGAAGGGAACGAGGAGTTTTAACCTAATACTAGAGGTAGTAAATAGGCCTTATGGGAAGTTTTCTTATTGGAAAAACGGACATTACATTTCACAATAAAATCAGGAGACAAGGTCGGCTAACCTTCTGGTAAATTCATACATTAGCGGACCTATTGGAGTTTGGCAGAAGACAAAAATGTGTATCCATGAAAGTAACTTAGTGGAAAACAAATGTGACTCTCGTGGATATTTAACACAATATGTACATAATTATATCGTGTATTTACTTAGTTAAGTTGTCATATCACTCGCTAATGTTATTGTTATTCATTTAACGTTAAGTCATATGTTGTTGGAAGGATAATTCAATAAGTTTGGATCCCAAGCAACAGTTAATATTCATCTAATCATCATTTAAATGGTATTTTCAATCTTCAAGGTCCTTTGACTAGTACATTTTGGGCTATTATAAATAGTAATCAAGTTCACTCGCAACGTTCTAGAAATAATAATAAATAATTTAACCTACTTTTATTCTAGCAATGTCTGAATATTATTCTAAATTTGTATCATTTCAATGAATCATTTTTAGACACAAGTCTTTTTAATAAAAAATGACTTGAAACTTTCTATCTTTCACAAGAGAACAGGACTTGTTTTACGAATTGTTTTTTTTATTCATGTATAAGTAGGTATAGATAGTTCCACGAGAGTTGAGGTCACACACACATCAACATTATTCAACATGTCATGTAAACACACGGGGAAATTGAAATTAGTGTTCTTTTTTCGTACTGACAGCAAACCCAATTGCAACTGTAAGATTGACCAAAAAGTTTATTCAAGGGATTTGCTTCAATATTTTGACGCAAGTCATTCATTCATTCACTACATTTTTTGCAATTAGTACTTCATTTGGATGTGTGTGTAATCATTCACCTCAACTCTGGTGAAATTACCTATACATAGCATGTATACATTTGTGACCCATTTTGAGACAAAGTAACACGTCTGTCTAATTCATAGTTTTAACAAAACATTTTATTTCCTGTAATTCGCTGTCTATCTATTTGTTTATTAAACGTTATACAAACTTCAATTCGCCGCACACATTTACCCGAATTCAATGTAATATAAGTAAAATTAGTATTTAATGCACACGTGCTTGTTTATTGCATTTTATACTATGATACTCAGTGTCTAGTACAGATGTAGTGCAAAGTTCTTTCTCTTCGGCTTTTCACGGAAACATCCGAATTCATATTAAGTATAAGGGTCGACGGAAACAACATGTTTGATCCTTAAAAAAATCAGGCCAAATTTGCACTTTATCCTGATAAAATTTAAGTTGATTTTCCTTTTCAATTTTGAATTGACTAGACATGCTCCTTTTGTTCCCTCCATATAATATAGTTGTACAAAAAACAATAATACTCTTATATTTTTTTCAAACGTTACCTTTCAAAACGTATTTGTTACATGCGTGCAAGCGAGATAGACAACAATCACAAAGTTTGAATTGAGTCGAGCCACATTAGAATAGTTTCAGAAATTAATAAAAAATAAACAAGCTTTAAATCATTGGATAGATATTGTAAAATATCGTACAAAAGTCATACGACTCATATTATTTTTTCAAGTGACATTAATAAATTGTCTTGGATTTGAATTTTAAAAGTAAAAAAAAATCAATGTTTTAAATTGTCCTACAATTATTTAAATATAGTATTGTGTAGCAAATACACTATGTTATTATTACTTCTACTTTTTAACAGATGTTTGAACTTTTACTTTTTTTTCATTGAGCTGTTACATTGGTACAAAATTATTTGAAATAACCATTATTTAATGTAACAATAACATAACTACCTTAACAGCCTAGCGGAAGTGTTAAGAAAGGACACTATGACATTTCCATTTCAGAACCGAGGTAACGCAGAGGAATGTTATAACATTTCCCATGAGTGACAGTGATAAAGATTATAAAATGTTTCAAACGTTCCGTATTTTTATCAATATCGTCCATTCCAAACTCACTAAAAATACAAAGACTGCGACCATAAAACATGAACGTCCAACGCCAGATCAAAAATGCCCCCAAAAGCAATTGTTCACTTGTGCCAAGATAGACAGGACATAGCGCTTTTCTTAACACCGCGCATATTTCGGCGCAACATCTTTGACAAACGTTTATAGAATTATAGCCAATCAAAACTTTGTCGGACCAATCACAACTATTCTTAAATGGCTGTTTAAGTTTTTATAGGTTGATAATGAAATTCATTTCCGTGATGCATTGCAGAGGGGGTGACACTCGTCAACTAAAATTCAGGACCGTTTTTGAAAGACAATTTAATATGGCGTGCGGCTTCCATGTTTTATCTGTTCGTAGTACAAAAAAAATTGTGATTCGAATTTAACAGCAATAGCGAATGACAGTAATGGGATTACATGACTCTTAATACCCATGTCATGACAATCAAAGTGACCGCTTCATGTGTGCCTTTAAAGTGACGTCTACATCATGAAAGGTATTAAATTCGAAACACGTATTTTCCTCATATTTTATAAATGAGCTACTATCACTTTGAATCGACTAAAGCTCATTCTTAAATCAATCACTGATATAATAAAATGTCTGTATCATTGAATTGCTAGTGAGTTTTCGATGATAACCAAAATCACAGTCACTTAGTGGACAATAATGTCATAGTGCCAGTGGAAGCAGTATCAGACCATTGAAGCTTATAAATTGAGAAAAAACAATCTAATTTATTACGCCGCTGTGTTCTTAAAAATTCTACATCGAATCCTCTTCTCCTTATAAGAAAGAGCGTTTTATACATTCACTACCAAATGTAGATGAACTACCGAATTGCACAAAAATGTCTAAAGTTGCACTTTAACTTGCATATCGGTAGCTTCAGTACACTTGATGGCGAATATATGAACGAAAGTGACACAAATCATTTATCATTTTATCTTTTTATATATTTCAAGTGTGTATTTTTAAGTGATTCATTATTTTTCAACGAGTTTCGTACAAAACTAACCAGGACTGTATTACTTAGGTCTGCTTCGTAACAGTGAATAACTTGATTCTAAAGCTACCCATTTAAAGAGAAAAATCTTATCATTAAAAGCCATAACGGCACAACTTTGACACTCCACTGTGTCACTTTCGTCCACTACGTTACATAAAAATCAACGAAATGCATGGAGCACATAAGCTTACTAACCATATTTCAAAATTTCAATCAGCGCAGCAAAATTCACAAAACCAGCGATTATACTCATACGATTCCACATTGTTACTGATCTAAGGGCCAATCTTTATCTTCCGCTTACTAACGATCAAGTCACATATGTGTATTTCACAGTGAATTTTTTTTTTAGAAATATCTGTGCCTTCAAACAGTTATTTGTAACCATTTTTACAGTTAAGATTCGATTGTTTTTTTAAGAAAAACAAGCTCTTTTGATATTAAGAGAAAAAATCTTTTTCTACTTCGTTACAATTCAAAAGCTGTAACGGGGCGAAAGCTAATGAAAAACCATGAAAGATTAGCGTAATTTTCTCTCGTCTACCAAAATCGAAAGGGTTCGTCTATGTTGTAAAAGAAAGCAATGTGATTAACTTTTAAACACCCACATCTGCCTGACCGGTCTATCGCAAACATCAAATTCAACAGACTTTCTAGATAAGCCCTTAGCACACGTAACACAGTGGAAACAGTCAAATCGTGCCTTAGATACACCTATCACTGTTTTACGAATACAGTTAAATAAAGACAGGTATCTCTTAAGACACGGCCTTATGCTTGTGCTAAACGGGCAGGCCATTTCTCGAACGCTTGTAACTTGTAATACAAGTGGAAGTCTCTTTTGAACACTATTAATTAGATAAGGACTTCCGCTTGTTTAAGTTACAAAGCTTTCGAGAAATAGCCCCATCTGACGGCCTCCCGCGTATCTCAATCGACCTGGGGCTTCTACGATCTACTAATCAGAGTTGGGCAAAAAGTAATATGATTACTTCTGTAAATTACACTTGTATGTGTACTTTGTAATATATATTACAAAGTACACATACAATAATAATGTAATGTATATATATATTACAAAGTACACATACAAAAGTTATCGGAAGGAGTAATCATATTACTTTTTGCCCAACTCTGCTACTAATGTGATTCAGCTTAGGACCTAATCTGAACTGCAATGTGTCAGTTCTATAGAACTGTCAAAAACTGGTCGAACTTACACTGAATCGCATTTAAGTGACACGGTAACCCCCTGTTAGCTCTCTGTAAGTATAAGGCCTGGGCGAATGCTCAAGCAGAGCGTTCGGCGGAGCGTTAAACAAATGCAATTGGGATGATGACTGTAGTTAAAATAAATTATTTAACATTATGCACGACATAATACACGAGGAAAGTATTACTAAGATGTATATTGCAGTAATTTTTGTACAAACTTCTATTTAATAAATTGAAAAGAACTTCAAAGAGTAGGTCATTTGGCAGTACTCAAACGTCACTTTTGAGTAT
This sequence comes from Thaumatotibia leucotreta, assembly GCA_025490895.1. Classification (NCBI taxonomy): domain Eukaryota; kingdom Metazoa; phylum Arthropoda; class Insecta; order Lepidoptera; family Tortricidae; genus Thaumatotibia; species Thaumatotibia leucotreta. Next base: position 5,330 of record JALPQI010022050.1, read on the forward strand.
TTAATATAAAATTCCATAGTGGTGATCGTTTTGACAGTTCGAAAAAAGATGCTGATTTGACTTGCCAGTCATCATGCCTATTGCATGCACGTGACTATGACTTTGCATGTAGGTAGGGTTTACTCGATACGTAAAGCAGGACATCGCGCTCGCTTCAATATATCAGTGCGAGCGTGATAATGCATTACGTATCGAGTAAAACCTAACGTATCCTTTACTGTTCCACTCATGGTACGGCTACTGAGTGCACGCCATTGATGTGTCAAACGCAAACCCATGTTCGGAGTCTTTCCGGTGGACAATCTAAAAGTTAAGGCCTATAAAGCTTGATTGTATATGAAAGCCTTATCTTCATTAAGACGTACTCCTTTTTCATTGCGTTGTATGATAAAAATCATCACTGTCCACAGGCTTTTAACTATCAACCACAGGAAAGAAAAAGTGCTTGTTCAGCTGAACTGTAGAGCCTCTCTTTCCTGTTGCCAATAGTAAGCAACTGGTAGGAATGTAGTCGTGATTTTTATCATACAATTCAATAGGAAAGGAGTGCCTTTAAATAACAATAAGGGTTTAGAAAATTAACTCTCATAGCCCTTAACTTTTAAAATGTCCACCGGAAAGACTCATATCCCTTAGACGCTCGTCGCTCCGCCTGCCGCGCCGCTTGTGGCGAGCCGCGCAAGCCTTACACTTGCGAATGCATATAATAAGTGTGACATGGGCCGTCGATCGTGCTTTCCAATACCTAACTAACCTGTACATACGTTGGTTTTGTGAATCATACAGTATGTAAATCAACTACGGGCGTAGCCTTAACTGTGGTTATCTGGATCAGGCGATAGCGAGCATTCTCGCAGCACGCGTTATGAAGTCCAATAGGCGTCGCCAGAGATTACGGAGTGCGTTGGAGCGAGAGAAGAGAAATCTCCAGAGGAAGAAGACTGCTGCCAGTTGAGTAAGGATGTGGACTATGTGTAATCTGAAAAAGAGCATTGGTTTAGTATATACACTGCCTAACAATCACGGGCAGTAAAAAGGCGACATGTTAAAAATTTTTGTATCACTTTATTTATCAAAAATATTGGTTTCTTGATCGTGGCTGTAATTAAGTAAGTATCTATATTTATACAGGGTGTAATCGTTAAGTGTGGCCAGGCCATAATTCCGTAAATATAACAGATATCAGAAAACTTCCAACTGATATCGAAAGTGCATTACCCAACGAGTAATTGCATTAATTACTTTTTCTAAATAGATGGAGTAATATTAAAAATACTAAGTTAAAACGCTCCCATACATTTAGTATGACGACTAGCCTTAAAAAATGTCGGGTGTCACAACAGATAAAACTGTTAGAGATTCGTTATTTGTACGAATAAATTATAATAAAATAATAATACTACCGTTTATGAAATAATTAATCTAACATTTATTCTTAAATAAAAAAATATTCGTATTAAACTACTCTTTGAATGAACTAAATGTATGGAAGGATTTGAAGTTAATATTTGAGATATTTCTGATTTTATTTCAATAAAGTTACTAGTGTAATTTTACTCGTTGGGTAACGTACTTTCGATATCAGTTAGAAGTTTTCTGGTATCTGCTATATTTACGGAATTATGGCCTGGCAACACTTAACGATTACACTGTGTATATCTACAATATCGTCGCCTGATACCCACATCACAAGAAAAATTAAATAAGATACCTCCGTAGATGAGTCCTGGATCTCGGCAGCGTTTCTGGACTCTCCTTGAACAGGAACCTTCTGATTCCCAACACGTAACTCTCTATGTATGCGTCCCAGTCGATGTTTCTGTAAACAAAACATTTATATTACTACCTATCACATCATAGGTATTATTTCACTAGCGATGTGGTAGTTATGGATCCTAAATGACGTATAATATAAAAAATGGTTTCGAGCAAACCTGTTTTTAAAAATACGAATTATATGACATTGACGTGAAGTTGTTATTTTAATGAAAAAATATCTCGACTTATCGAGTTTGACCACCCAACCCTCGATATACACTTTTTGAGAGAAGAACCTTGAGGTAAACTGTAAGGTATGACTCCACAGCAGAAATTTATCCTTACATTGGCCAGTCTGACACATGACCTTGACTTACCTGACCACAGGATGTCATATATACCATAGATCAAGCAAACGTATCTACTTAGCGTGTCAAATGAACTCAGTAAAATCCACGGAGTTGTCCGTCTTTAATCGCAGCTTACAGCTTTCGGGCGTCAAATTTTGTAAGTTGAAGTGAACAAAAACATTAATAATGCCTCCTTATGTAATATTAATTGCAACAACACAAAAAAATATGAATGCTCAAGGGCCTGAGACATATTTAAAATCATAGGCAAGTAACAACTTCAGTACAAAATCTGAGATGCTCGGCTGCCATACAAATGAATGAACTTGTTTCTTCTATCCAAATCTAATTCCGAGTACCTGACATTAAAGTCGAATATGCGTCTGTCCTCAGGGCTGAGCGCTGTGCAAAGCGCTTGAACGTTGTCGTCCGCAAACGCCCACTGGCGGGTCGTGAAGTATTCGAGGCAGGCTGCCGCTTTCTCTAGTTTGTTCTGCACCCGCATCATCCTGCAAATAAACATTTTAGGTACATTAATCAATGAAGGGTGACCTTCCACTGTGTCTCAAGAGCAAGCTCATTGACATGTGTATGTGTATCTTGCCCGTTCTAACCTACGGCGCACAAACCTGGTCATTAACCTTTTCAACGCCTTCCCTCTCGCATCGAATTGTGACATACACGCCAGTATCTCTACTAACGAACAACGAAAATAAACCTTATCTGTCAGCAAGACAGTTACTTTGACAACATACTTGGTGACCACTTTAGTGGCTACTCAAGGTTTGCCAGAGGGCGTTGGAGCGCAGCATACTTGGTGTTCGTAGAACTGATCGAATCAGAAACACGGAACTGCGCTCCAGAACTGGAATTGTAGATGTAGGTGTCAAGACCGCTAAGCTTAAGTGGGACTGGGCCGGGCATGTTTGCCGTATGCAAGGTGCAAGGTGAGCCAAAATGGTTTCAGACTGGGATCCACGGGAAACCTTCGATGGTGCTGGCCGGGCACTGGCAGACCGAGAAGGAGATGGCGGGACGACCTGGACGCGTTTTATCCGAATTCGCGGGAGAAATGTGACGACCGGGCCGAATGGAGGAAAAAAGGGGAGGCCTTTGCCCAGCAGTGGGACACCAAACCAGGCTGATAAAAAAAATCAATGTTAGCTGTAGCTCAAAGATTCTGGGGCTACCACGACCTACGAATGCGATTCATTTACTACTCATTTACTTCCCAACCAACTTATGGCAGATGATTCACTTAGCATACCGACATTCATTTGGCCGAATTTCCATTTAGAAACTAGGTTAAGGTGGATTTAGACCAAACGAGGAAATGCTCATTCTATCCCCCACTCTACGAAATTTGTTCGTTACACAAAACGTAATTCGTCGAAATTCGTTGATTTCGTAGAGTGGGGGATAGAATGAGCATTTGCTCGTTTGGTCTAAATCCATCTTTAGGTTAGGTAGGTCTGCGTAACGTCGGTTTGCCAAATATGTCTGTGATGATTCTCCCAAATCTTCTTCTTCGTGTAAGGGGATCAAATGAAATAAATCATTTTCTGCATGTGTCTTGCCACCTCTACTCCTTAGGGAGTAGCTTTTGCCGGATCTTTCGAAGTGCACGTAATTCTACCAAATGAAACTATGGGAATAATAGTTTGGGAAGTGATAAGGATGCCGTGTGGTGACGGCAGTAAGAATACATTTGTCACCACCCCAACTCCTCCTGTGGGTGTCGTAAGAGTCGATTAAGGGATTGAAGTGTCACTGACTATTATTTGATAAAATATTGATGATGGGCAGCAGCGTCATCATAGTGGAAGCTGCACGGCATACTAAATTGCCTTTCAAAAACGGTCCTAAATTTTGGTTGACAAGTGTCACCCCCTCTTCAATGCATCACGGTAATGAATTTCAATGTCAACCTATAAAAACATAAATATATTCTATAAATATTAGTCAAAGATGTTGCGCCGAAATATGCGCGGTGTTAAGAAATGTGCTATGTCCTGCCCATTTTGACACAATTGAACAACTGTTATTGGGGGCATTTTTGAGCTAACGTTAGACGTCCATGTTATATATGGTCGCAGGCTATCGTCGAGGACCTTAGAGCCATACTCACATGGGTTTCTTTCCTGTAGCCCTCGCGAACGTGTCCATGACGAACGCAGGCGCTCGATGTTCGATCAACGAGAGCGTAGAATGCTTTAGACGGTTGTTCGTGATGTCACCACCGGGGTACCAAAGCACCTCGCCTGGAAAAAATCACATGGCGTTCATTATTCATGCACGGTAAACTTTTTTTTTATTCTGAGCCGTCACCCAAGGGACAGCATTTGTATAGTTCACATTACATCATCAGCCTATCTTCACTGCTGAAGGCCTATCTCATGCGTATAGAATAGACGCATTAGGACGTAAATGCCCATAATCGCCACGCTTGGCAAGCTGCAATGTGTCCACTATAATGACGTTACTGTCCATCATCAATCTTCTATGGACATGGATGGATAACAGCGTCATCATAGTGGGCACATTACTGCGATCGTCAATCCACTTGCCCAGCGTGATGATTATGGGCATTTGCCTCCTAATCCGTTCATATGCATAGTTGATAGGAGAGGCCTATATCCAGCAGGGGACTGAGACAGGCTGATGATGGTGTGAACACACTACTGCGATCGCCAATTCGCGTGCCCATGGGCATTGCGTAATACGCATAGTTAATAGGATACGTCTATCTGCTCTTCGTCCAGGTATGGACGATGATGATAATATCGAGGATATAAAGCGGAATTGCTATAACCCCTTAAATGCAAATTTAACAGCCCTACATCAGTGGGGTTACCATGACGTACTAATATGATTCAGGTCAGGTTCAGGGAAAGGGACAGTGATATACGAATCGTATAGCCTTGGCCCTTTCTTTAGACCTACACTGAACCGTATTAGTACGTCATGGTAACCCCCGGGTCTTCAGTCCAACTGATAGGTGGCGTACCCAGCGGGGTTCGTGGGTAGACAAAGCATAAGTAGGATATCCAAGTACTTTAACCTACTAAAAATAATGTCGAACATTTTAATGATATACAAAAGTATATCGTCGGCTGACAATCAAAACTCACTATAAAACTGTCACTAGGTACTCTTAGCAACGTCGTATGTGAATACTGGATCAGAACTGAGATATGAGCTTTATTTCAAGTAGGTATTTGTTACTTACTGAGTTTTGGTTGTCAGCAGACGATATATTCCGTTTGATTTGAACTTTTATTGATGAAGTGAAAGTTCTATAATCAAAAGCCTATCAAATATCACTGGGTCTCGTTAGGAGGTTGAATCACTTCAAGCGAAATTGTGCCGTAAGCCTACTCACTGAAAGGGTGTTTCCGCATGTATTTGAAGCTGGTCCGTACGAAGCGCTGCCACGTGATTGGGTTCTGCTGGCCAGTGCAGCAGTTGTAGACAAGGACACCGTCGTTCCTGTTTAAATGGTAAATAAATATCAATACTAAGGAACTTTGATTATTAAAGAAAATGACTAAGATTTGCAACAAAAAAAATCTCAAGGGGCTACCATGATCTACAAATGCAATTCAATTTAGGACCTAATCTAAATTGCAATGTGTCAGTACAGAACAACTGTCAAAAACTGACATGCCGAACCTAAACTGCATCGCCTTTAAGAGATCCTGGTGGGCCCCCTCCCTGGTCCGGCTGTGCAGTGAAGAAGAAACCGTCCATCAAATCGACATTAGCTAATTATTCGATCGCCTTTATATTGTGTATACTTCATAACATTTATATTTGCGTTTTGTATTTCCACGAGAGTTGAGGTCACACATCCACATGTCATGGAAACGCAAGGAAATTTTGAAATTAGTGTTCTTCTTCGTACTGATAGCAAACTTCCTTAATTGCAATTGTGAAATTGACCAAAAAGGTTATTTAAAGGGTTTTGCTTCAGCATTTTGATCATTCGATTTAATTACTAGCTTCCCAGATCCCAAAATAAAATAATGGTCCGCGGAAGTTACCGTCCCTGATACGTCCTCTACGCGCACACAATCATCAGATTGATCACGATGTCCACTGGCACGAGGTCCGTGACCAGTGTAGCGTTGAAAAATTCCGAATTAAATCCCGTTTCTTTCCAAACAACTTGATTTTCCGGATTTTTTAGATAAAAATCAATGAAAGATTCCACTTTAATTTTCAACTCTAAACCTGTAAATGTGAATTACGTCTAATTTTCACTTATACCAGGTGAACGCACTGTCACCGAGGAAAAGTCAATTGAAATAGATGAAAAGGAGTGAAAAATACATTGATTGTTTCTGTAAAAGCGCGAAAAAAACGGAAAAAAAACTAAATTTTCATACATTGAATACAGTGAAGATGACGTTCTTACCGTCTCTGATGCGTCCTCCACGCGCACACAATCATCGGATTGATGACCGTGTCCACTGGCACCAAGTCCGCGACCCTGGCTCCAGTGCCCAGTATGCTCATGAAGATGCAGAGCTTCTTACCGTCTCTGATGCGTCCTCCACGCGCACACAATCATCAGATTGATGACCGTGTCCACTGGCACCAGATCCGCGACCCTGGCTCCTGTGCCGAGCATGCTCCTGAAGATGAAGAAGTTCTTACCGTCTCTGATGCGTCCTCCACGCGCACACAATCATCAGATTGATGACCGTGTCCACTGGCACCAGATCCGCGACCCTGGCTCCTGTGCCGAGCATGCTCCTGAAGATGAAGAAGTTCTTACCGTCTCTGATGCGTCCTCCACGCGCACACAATCATCAGATTGATAACCGTGTCCACTGGCACCAAGTCCGCGACCCTGGCTCCTGTGCCGAGCATGCTCCTGAAGATGCCCTTCCCCACGGCTGCGATGATGCCGTTGGGGCCGTTCCAGTTGTCCACCCAACCTTGGACCGGCTCTCGAAGGGATGAGAGCACTGGAAATGTAGAATTATTAAAATCGGTGAAGAGAGTTTCTCAAAAAAAAGGTAGTTAATGAAATTTTAAATTTTGGGTAAATTTTACGTCATTACTATGAGCTCTATCCATTACTGGCAAAAAAACGAATCCTCATTTTTTTACTGTGTTACTATTATCCATTTATTTTGTATGAAATGTATGATATGTTTGGGCCAATTTTTTGATTGGAAAGAGCTTGTTATTCTGAGTAGAAAAACCAAAAAATTTACTCAAAATATCATATTTTCATTACGTGTATTTTTTTGAGAAGCGCTGAGTCTACTTTTCATCTCTGCTAGCCTCTAACGTTTTGACTGCCGTTATCTAATAAATAAGGTATACTCTTGGGTCGTCTTATCCGTTTTTCGTCACGTTCCTAAATTTGCCCGATTCTGCTTTCGTCACCCATTCTTCACTCGTCAAGTTAGTCTGCAGTCATTGTCGTCTTTGACCATAATAAGTTATTGGTCAATATTTTTCTTATTTCGACTCAAATCGTTTTTTATCATTTCGTAAATATACGAAAAACATAGATTTAACAGCGAACATGTCGAAAGAAAATTATGACGAGTTAAGAACGAGACGGATAAAGATGAACAACAAATTTGACCGAAGACGAGAAAGACCATCGACGATCGTGATGAATAAAGAATGGGTGACGAAAGTAGAATTGGACAAATTTAGGAACGTGACGAAAAGGTCTAATTTGGTTATCATTATATAAAAAAGAGTCCTATTCAAATGCAAGTTCTGATCTGCGAGGTGTCATTTCGTATTGGTGGCGATAATACGCCGATGAAAAATTCACGAAGGTTTGAACCACCAGGCGTAGCCCTGTCAGCGAAGTGCTAAACCTTAAAAGGTTTGCCAGTGCTACGCCTGTTGATCTGCGATCATATATAACATGGACGTCTAACGCCAGTTCAAAAATTCAAAAATTGTTCAATTGTGCCAAGATGGGCAGGACATAGCGCTTTTCTTAACACTGCGCATATTTCGGCGCAACATCTTTGACAAATGTTTATAGAATATAGCCAATTAAAACTTTGACGGACCAATCACAACTATTTTTAAATGGCGGTTTAAGTTTTTATAGGTTGATATTGAAATTAATTACAGTGATGCATTTAAGCTGGAGTGACACTTGTCAACTAAAATTCAGGATCGTTTTTGAAAGGCAATTTAGTATGACGTGCGGCTTCCATGTTTTATTTGTTCGTAGCTGTTAATGTACTATCAGCGAAAGGAATTACATCCACGAATTAGCACCCTATCCCCTTGTAATAAGGACTCACCGATGGATGGCCGTACGATGGCCACCGGCAGCTTCCCGCACTCCTTGATGAGCATGTCTTCCGCCAGCGCTTTCGTGAATGTATACGTGTTCGGCCGATCTCCTGGAACAACATATTGTTACGTTAGTATAATCGTACACTTGCGTCCATACATACACAGGTAGTTAATAATAATATAATAATAATGTACATAGACTATAAAAAAGCATTTGACTCAGTTCCGCACACGTGGCTTATCCATATCCTTCAAATCTATAAAGTTCATGACTCCATAATCAAATTCTTAAAAACAACGATGTTACACTGGTCAACTGTTATAAAAATTATCAACAACAACATACACACTGAAACGGAACCTATCACTATCCGAAGAGGCATTTTCCAAGGGGACGCCCTAAGCCCGCTTTGGTTTTGCCTGGCACTTAACCCCCTGTCAAATTTACTGAACAATAGCAAATCTGGATTCAAACTTAAATACGGCAATACCTCCCACACAGTCTCTCACTTAATGTACATGGACGATATTAAGCTTTATAGTAGTAGTCTAACTGGCATTCAAGAACTTGCAGATATGACTCAGTCATTTTCAGCCGATATTTGCATGGAATTTGGCATCGACAAGTGCAAAATTTACTCGATTCGAAATGGCAAAGTAGAGCACAATAGTTACACACTAAATAACGGAGATCGCTTTGACCATGCTGATGATGAAGATGGATATAAGTACTTAGATTACCAACAATCACGACAAATTCACCATAAAATAACAAAAACAACACTTAGACATAAATTCACAGCAAGGCTCCATAAAATTCTAAATACCCACCTTAACGCCCGGAACACAATTAAAGCAATTAATACATATGCCGTCCCTATCCTTACTTATTCTTTTGGTATTATCCAATGGTCCCAAACAGATCTTTGCAATCTCCAACGATCAATTAATACACTGATGACCAAGTACCGTAAACACCATCCAAGAAGCTGCACTCAGAGGCTGACTTTGCCGAGAGCGGATGGTGGAAGGGGTTTGATCGATATCAAAAACCTTCACAATAAACAAATAGGGTCACTCCGAAAGTTCTTTCATGATCAGTCTTCCCATTCACAAATGTGCCACATTGTTGTTAAGACAGATAACAAATTCACACCGCTAAACCTTAAAGACCAAGCTAAACAAAAAAGTCAAATAATTATAGAGCCACAACAAAAACAACAGGCATGGATTCAAAAGGCTCTTCACGGCCGGCACCGTCTTGACTTGATCAACCCTAACGTAGACAAGCTGGCGTCCAATATGTGGCTTAAGAGAGGCGAGCTATTCCCGGAAACCGAAGGATTTATGATGGCCATCCAAGACCAAATAATAGACACTAGAAACTACAGGAAACATATCATCCGTGATCGCAATTTAACCACAGACCTCTGCCGACGCTGTCATGCTGCCTCGGAGACGATACAACACATTACAGGAGCATGTCGATCCATAGCCCAGACTGACTACAAGCACCGCCACGACCAAGTCGCAGCCATCATACACCAATACCTCGCCTCGAAACATCATCTCATCAACAGTATGACTCCTTATTACAAATACACTCCGCAGACAGTACTGGAATCGACCGATTACAAACTCTACTGGGACAGAACTATCATTACAGACAAGACCGTACACTTCAATAGACCTGACATCACACTTCTCGACAAGACTGCAAAAACTGTTTATCTGATCGACATAGCCATACCCAACACCCACAATCTCACGTCAACTAACACTGAAAAGATCAGTAAATACACGGACTTGTCCATAGAGATTAAAAATCAATGGCGCGTTAACATTGTAAAGACTATTCCGATTGTAGTTTCGTCCACAGGTGTCATCCCCCGTATCTTGCATTCCAGTCTCAAAACCCTCAATATTCACCCACTCACATATATTCTCCTACAAAAAGCTACCATCATGAACACATGCAGAATCGTTCGCAAATTTCTAGCTTTAGACCAGTAAAGCCTAGAATAATTTTCTGTCATTATTATTTTTATATTCGTTTGGCCAAAAGCTCGCGGATATGAAAAAAAAAATACCTCCTGGCGGAGAGAAAATATAAAAAGTATATACATAATAATAATAATAAATCTTTATTTCAGAGCGAGGCTCCATAGAGTGTTAGTTATTACATAAGTACTTAAAACTAAAATTACAATTATAAAAACAATATCTTAATCTAAAGTATATGCAACGCCTTTTATCTACTGAATCCACGAGCAGAATATTGGGCAGTCATACTTTTCAACAATAACGTTTAGAATGCTGTTGGAGCTCTCTCTGATTCGTCGCAAAAGAGATGCAATCCTCTTTCTCATTAAAGCTGGAAACCCATCGGTACGGGCTTCACAGAACATACCCGAGGCACTGCACCTGCGAGGTAAGCTCAACAGCATTCTAAACACATTGTTATATTGAACTCTCAGGGCGTTATATGCTCTCTTAGTATGCCGAACCCACAGGCTGCTCGAGTAAAAACTCTGACAGTAAGCTTTAAACAAGGTGATTTTAACCTCCCTAGAGCAGCGAGCAAACCTGCGGGTCAGCATATTCCCCCGCACCGCTAACGCCCTGCGTTCCCTCTCCATATCCTGGTCATCATTCAGATCATTCGTTATAATGTGACCAAGATATTTAAACTTCTCAACAACTTTGAGGGGCTTACCGTTTAACATAACTGGAGGCATATAGTAGAGTTTGACCGTTCCTGCCTTAAATACCATTACCTCACTTTTCGTAACGTTGTATTCAAGGCCATGGGAACGGGCGTATGTCTCACAATTTCTAAGAAGTTGCTCAAGCGCGCTGACAGCCGGCGCCAGCAGCACCATATCATCGGCATAGCTAATACTATTGACACTCACACCATCTATGTAGCAACCCGCATGCATGCTGCTGAGGCCGACTATCAGCTCGTCCATGTACAAGTTGAACAACTTGGGGCTGGAAATTCCGCCCTGCCTTACACCACATTCTAGCTTATACTGGGCTGACAATTCATCCGCCCATCTCACCTGGTTCAACTGATTTCCATACCAGTACTCAAGTATTTTTACACACTCAGTAGGCATGCCAGTCTCCTTGAGTTTACGCCAAAGAATGTCATAGTTGACGCGGTCGAGTTAAACCATCCACTGAAAACCTTGAACGAGGTGATTTGATAGGTTATACTGAACAACTTTTACTAAGGAGCTAAACCAGAAATCTCCAAATAATTTTCGCATCCGGAACACTACGCTGTGCTCCAAAACACGCCTAGCTGACGTGGGTGAAAAGACTGCCAGGCTGAAGTGGGATTGGGCCGGTCACGTCTACCGGATGCATTAGAAAGGTGGGCTATAACAGCTACTAAGTAGATGTCGCAAGTCGCAAGCAAGGTGGAGACGGGGCATCCCCAGGCGGAGATGGTGGATCAACGGGGACGCCTTCGTCAATAATTGGCCAGACTTGCCATAAAACTGGCAGCTGGAAAAGGCCTTTGCTCAGCAGCTGCAGCAGATGTTACAGACTGAAAAAAAAACAATTGTATTCTATTCAGTAT
>JALPQI010022051.1:0-18670 GCA_025490895.1 Thaumatotibia leucotreta
TCTTTTGTGGAGCCCCCCCCCCCCCCTAAATCCGGCCCTGCCCAGGAGAACATAACCACGGCAACGAGTGACGTAAAAAACTGATTGAACCCTAATTGCTTGTTTTGCTTGTCATGCTTTGCCAAATTGTGGCATAAAAATCAAGAGTTTGCTTACACTGGCGTAGCCCAAGGCGAGTGTCTCGGTGACGAACAGAGTAAATGTTAGGATGCGCAAGCGCAAGTGGACATGCGCGAGACGAGCCGACAGAGGGCGTGCCCATGTTTGCCGCACTGACACTTCCGACACAGTTTACTGTCAGAATTTACACTCTGTTTACATTCCACGTAATCATCATCATCATCATATCAGACGTCCATTGCTGAACATAGGCCTCCCCAAAAGATTGCCACAATGACCGGTCCTGCGCCACCCGCATCCAGCGGACTCCTGCGACCTTCACCAGGTCATCAGTCCACCTTGTGGGGGGCCTACCCACGCTACGCCTTCCGGTACGTGGCCGCCACTCAAGAACCTTCCCGCCCCAACGGCCATCGGTTCTATGCGCAATGTGCCCCGCCCACTGCCACTTCAGTTTAGCGATTCGGAGAGCTATTTCGGTTACTTTGGTTCTGCTGCGGTTGGTCTCATTTATAATCCGATTCCACGTAATATCGGATATAATTTTACGTGAAACGTTTAGTGCTTAAGATATCTTTAGATATCTTGCGATTTATGGTCATTGGTTTATTTATGCAATAGGCTGAGCCTACTGAGTACTCATTCAGAGGTAATACGATTTTGCGGCGCGCATAAAAGAACCGTTTCTGTATCTAGTGAAACCGTGGGGCTACTTTCACTTACATATTAAAATCCTATATTGATCTTATCTTATTCTGTAATCTGTCCCTCATTCCTGATTACGACTTGATTTTACATCCTGAATGAAGTTTAGATTAGTTTCGTATCAACGCTACCGCTTGATGGTATTTCTAACTGACTTCAAAAAAGGAGGACGTTTTCAATTCGACTCATTTTTTTTTTGTTTGTATATTATTCGATATTTCGGAGAATCGTCAACGAATTCCATTTTTTTTAATCAAAAAGGTACAGTCAAAGACAAAATAAGGTGTACACAAAAATGTTCAAAAACATGTCCCAGTGCACTCTAATTCTGTGTAATAAGAACGTCGTAACATATTTATGAGCGGATTACTTCGATACTTATTTTTGCACTTGACTGTATAATGATGATGAGATCCCCCGAGATGATGAGATCTTGGAAAATCGGCGGTTTTTATTATTTTTCACTAGGTAATCTTATTAACAAAACCTGCGACCATATATAACATGGACGTCTAACGCCAGCTCAAAACTGCCCCCAAAATCAATTGTTCAATTGTGCCAAGATGGGCAGGACATAGCGCTTTTCTTAACACCGCGCATATTTCGGCGCAACATCTTTGACAAATGGTTATAGAATATAGCCAATCAAAAAGTTTGATGGACCAATCACAACTATTTTTAAATGGCGGTTTAACTTTTTATAGGTTGACATTGAAATTCATTGCCGCGATGCATTAAAGAAGGGGTGACATTTGTCAAATAAAATTCAGGACCGTTTTTGAAAGGCAATTTACTATGGCGTGCGGCTTCCATGTTTTATTTGTTCGTAGAACAAAACATATTAATCACGTGTTTTTGCTCACCACCCCACCACTACGAAATCAACGAATTTCGACGAATCACGTTTTGTGTAACGAACGAATTTCGTAGAGTGAGGGATAGAATGGGCGAATGCTCGTTTGGTCTAAATACACCTTCATCGAGCTAGTGGGATAAAGTTAAAACCAAAGGTGTCACTGGAGTTCTCAACTCAAAACCCAACCTTGATTGTATTGTATTTTGTACGACAAAATTAAATAAAACTTCTTTTCAGGATAGTGGTATTTATAAAGTTATAATCGAAGAAATAATCTTTGAGGAATAGAATTGAAATATTCTATTTCTCAAAGATTACACCTCATGAACTAGATCTAAGGGCTGAAAGTAGCCAGCAACTATTTGATATCTCATCTAAAGACTCCCCTTTATATCACGTGAGTTTTCAAAATAAATATCCTAACGCTCATGCACAAAGGTCACATCAGATCGAAGGGCTGAAAGCTGCCGGCAACTTTTTGATATCTCATCTCATCTAAAGCTCCACTTTGTATCACGTGAGTTTTCTAAATAAATATTCTAACGCTCATGCACAAAGGTCACATCAGATCGAAGGGCTGAAAGCTGCCGGCAACTTTTTGATATCTCATCTAAAGCTCCTCTTTGTATCACGTGAGTTTTCTAAGTAAATATCCTAATGCTCAAGCTCAAATGTCACATCAGATCGAAGGGCTGAAAGCTGCCGGCAACTTTTTGATATCTCATCTCATCTAAAGCTCCTCTTTGTATCACGTGAGTTTTCTAAATAAATATCCTAACGCTCATGCACAAAGGTCACATCAGATCGAAGGGCTGAAAGCTGCCGGCAACTTTTTGATATCTCATCTCATCTAAAGCTCCTCTTTGTATCACGTGAGTTTTCTAAATAAATATCCTAACGCTCATGAATAAAGGTCACATCAGATCGAAGGCCTGGAAGTAGCTGACAACTTATTGATATCCCAAAAGTGCTCATCGAAAGACTCAACTGTGTATTACGTGAGTTTGCTAAATAAATATCTTAACGCTCATGCACAAAGGTCACATCAGATGGAAGGGCTGAAAGCAGCAACTTTCAGTTCGCACGGCACTCCCGCGCACGCACTTTGTACTCGGAGTCGGAGCAACAATAACCAGATAGTTAATTGCGCCGCAGTCGCGCGCAGTATATGGTAATGAGCCGGGATCAGCATGGACAATATCTCTCGTCGGTGAAAGGTAACATGGGGGTGGCTTAAGCGATTAGAAATTGAAGGATATGGTAGACAAGATCAAAACTTTGCGTTCAGGTGTATCTTTTCATAGAAAATGCAAATATAATACTGATCTCAAACAGATTTTTAACCAATTTACTAGAATTATTTAAATACCTAATCCAATTAAACATAGGATTCGATTTTTATTCTTCTGATCTCTGCATTCAATAATAATGGAAGATTTGGATCAAAATAGGTCAGATTTGGATTGATCACCCGGTATAAAGAAATCAAAAAGTCTTAACTAACGCTGTTGCTGCTGCTGAATAACATATTGGCAAATACATAATCATCTGGTAAATGTTGGTATACCAAGTGAATCATCTGCGAAAAGTTGGTTGGTTGGCAAAGTGATATTCAGCTAAAAGAATTCCTAAAAGGCAGGATATTAATAAAATCGCATGTCTGGTACCTATCCTCTGCCTTTTCGCAAAATTACATTTTGCTGAATATCACTTCCCAAACAACTTTGCGCAGATGATTCACTTGGCATACCAACATTTACCAAACTATTATTTTGCAACTTGAATTTGGTCAAATTTTCATTTGGCGACTAGGTTGGAACATGATGCTCGCGGGGTTCTTGGAGGTGTGCAGCAGCTTTCCCGAAGCCCCGCACATAGAGCGAGCGGCGGAACACCCCAGGGGTCTAGTCCGTGCGAGTCGGACATAATCACCCGGCTGCTCCGGGGCCGGGTGGTATCCATAACGGATTCCCCTGGGTTAACAAAAAAAAAGGTTGGAACATGATAATATGCAAAAGACACGTCTGCGTAACGTTACAGTTGGAAAGTGATGTTTCGGCGACAGAAAATTCTGCGCCATGTTGGCTGGGAAGTGATATTCGGCAAAATAACTTTCGGTGATAATTTAAAGACGGCTATATAAGTGAGTAGTATTGGTTCTCGTAACTTGCGCCAGCGCATCCCAGTATTTGCACAGCGCATGGCCCGTGTCGACGAGATAGGTGCAACATGCGCTTTCAGCCGCACTACAATCTCTGACACCAATAGCTTTTTATCATCACCCATCGCGAAAGCCAAGGATTTTACGACGCTTAATCGGACGTAATTTGTCCGCGAGGTTAATTTGTTATTAATTTGTAGAAGTACCTATGTACAGTCGACGTCAAAGATATAATTACGGTTTAAGCGCCAAAAATATATTTACACGACCATGTCAAGTCAAGTGTGTCAAGTTTTTGGCACCTAAACCGTAATGATAACTTTGACGTCGACTGTACTAGGGACAATTTTGAACGCAAAATATAAATATTTTATATGAAATCTTATAAGACATTGCATTTAAAAAGGAACATAGTTTGAGCCTTTAATGAAAACACAAAACCTAAATATTTGTGTATTACGAAGTTAAATTTTGTATCACAACTTGAAAAACAGCAGTGAAAAAGGAGACAATTAAAATTTTTCATGAGTGTTTAAGAATTTTCTGCTGCCAAAGGTGGTTGAACAAAGTAGACCATTTAGTTTGTATGATTAACTTTTGTAACGCAATTGACGAGATCGCGATTTTTGTTTCGATATACGCATGCATGCCGCGTGTGACAGCAGAAATTAAATTTGTTACCATTTAAACTCTTTCCGTGGACGACACCCACAAGAGTCGAGTAAGCCACTAAGGGATTACAGATACAGATACAGATACAGATCTTTATTGGTAAAAACACATTTTACAAGTCATTTATACATTTCACAATACATTGTATAAAAATATTAAAAATACACAATTTGTACAGTTAACTACACTAGGTATGTACAATGAAGTAACTTATATTATTATACGGTGTAGGGTCAACGATCTTATTTAATTTTTCTTTGTGAAGTCATCAATACTGTAGTACGCCTTTTCTATAAGCAACAGCTTAAGTTTTCTTTTAAATATTTTATCAGAGCCACTCGAATCAGTTATGTCAGAGGGCACTGAGTTGTAAATAGTTGGTCCCATGATGCCAAGTGACCGCCTAGATTTAGCGAGCCGGCGCCTCGGGGCCAGCAGCACGGGGCGCCTGCGCGCGGGGGCCGAGCGAGCTTGCACGCTGTATTTATACTCGTCAATGTGGGTTCTCACGTGCATACATGCAGCCAGTATATATACACAAGGTAGGGTAAGGATTTTATGTTTTATAAATAAGTGTTGAGCAGGATAGTCCATGGCTTTCTTGTCAATTATGCGAAGGGCCCTTTTTTGCATTCTGAACAGTCTGTCCCGTTCTGCAGCCGTCGCCCAGAGCTCGACACCCTGTGTCAAAATCGAGTGAAAGTAGCCGTAATAAGCCATTTTAATGTTTTCAATTGATAGACTCGGAGCTAGTCGGGACAAAGCATAACACGCCGAGGCTAGTTTGTCGCAGGTCGATGTTATATGCGGAGACCATGTCAGTCCAGTATCAATTATGAACCCGAGGTACTTAGTTGTATCTACTTGTGGGATGACGGTGTTGTTTAAAACTACGTTCAGTTTAGCTTTTATAGATTGTTTTAGCTGAAAGTGCATTATATTAGTTTTTTCCGGATTTAATAGCATGCCATTTGCCGAAAACCATCTTTCAATATGCATCATCACGTGACAGAGGTGGGACTTTAGATTATCGAAAGAATCAGCATTAACAATAATACATGTATCGTCCGCAAACATAACGTATTCTACGTTTGGACAGGCTGTGGTTATATCGTTAACGAGGATTAGGAATAGGTTATTTCCCGCTACCGATCCCTGGGGGACGGCGCAGTTACCCGTTGACTGCAGCTCCGACTTAGAGTTGAGTACATGGGTGCATTGCTGTCGATTGTTCAGGAAAGAAGCAATCGTATTATGAAGTGCTCCCGTGACACCGTACACTGACATTTTTTTAAGCAGAAGAGCGTGGTCTATCATTTCGAAGGCACGCGACAAGTCGCAGAAAATAGCTGCGACCTGTCGCGCGTCCTCGAGATGCGCCAGCACTCGCCCCGCCACGTCCCGCACGGCGCCCGTCGTCGAGCGGCCGGGCTGGTAGGCGTATTGTTGACTGTTTAATAGTCTATTAGACGTGAAATGATCCATCAATCTACTACCCAGAAGCCGCTCGAATATCTTTGACACAACCGGGACGAGTGATATCGGCCGATATGATTTTGGCAATAATAACTCGCCCTTACCTTTATATACAGGTTGTACTTTTATTTGTTTTAATATGTCAGGATAGATACCTGCACTGACACATTCGTTAAATAATGATAATAATAAAGAAAAAACTAATGGGGGCAGACAGTCAATAATTTGCGTGGACATATCATTTATATCTTTCGAATTTTTTCGTTTTATTTTTTTACAGGCTAAGATCATTTCACATAGTGTGAAAGGAGTAAAAACAAGTTCCGGTGGAGGTGAGTCCAAGTAAATCGAGAGGTATTCCAGGGCGATTGGAATGTGTGGTTTCGAGTTGTTTACGTTTGTATTCACGTAGTACCTATTGAGTAGTGTGGCAGCTGAGGCGTCGCGCGCGCTCGCGCAGTCTCCCGCCGACTTGCTAACCAGAATGTCCAGCGCGCGGTTACTATTGTTATTATTGCAAGTTTCCGCCGATATCAATCGCCATATGCTACGGCACATGTTATCGCTACTTTTCGAGATCTGTTCATTTATGTAGGTTTTGCGAACGTCTTTAAGCAATGCCCAATATAAGGGTTCCGCGCTCGCAAGATCAGACAGGGACCTAGCATCACTGGGGTTTCTAGAGAGGTTCAATTTTAAATTGCGAATGTACTTGCGTTTGATTTTTATAAGATCGGTGACCCAAATATCGTTTGAAGACTTAACAGGGTGATATTTATATGGAAAATATATGTCAAAAAAATGTTTTATAACGTTTATTACTGATTCCATATTTTTATTTGGACAATTAATCTTAGTTAGTAAGGAGTCCCAATCATAAGTATCGAGGCTTCGAGCAAATTCTTGTTTTTTACAATGCGTAAACTTTCTTTTCATGACGTGGGTTTTACATGAGGCCAACTTTATTATATTTACACAAATTCTTACAGATAAGTGGTCAGATAAATGCATGTTATCACAACATATTTCATTGATGTCAGATTTGGCCATGTTGGAATAGGCATGATCAATACACGTTTTTGACGTTTTCGTTATTCTCGTTGGTACATTAACAAGGTTCTTAAATCCGCTAATTTTTATAGTATCATGCAAATATTTTGTACTGTTACAATCATTTAATAAATCAATATTAATGTCACCTAGGATTATTACTTTATTATTTTGAATAAAATTTAAATTTAATAATTCGTTAAGTTTCGATAAATACACATTTAAGTCACCATTGGGTGGCCTATAAATACATACAACAACTAGGTCAAGGTCGATGCACTCGATGGCACACACTTCAAACTCCATTTCGATGGACAGGTCCGTGACTTCTTTGCGCTCCATGGTCAGGATGTCGGCGCTGGTATAGATGCAGACTCCTCCTCCCTTACGCGACGGTCGGCAGTAGTGGGCCCGAAGTTTGTAGTTGTGGATGTTTATTGAGCTTATCTGAGCTGTGTCGAGCCAGTGTTCCGATAGGCACAGTATGTCGATATTGTTACGTACCTGAAGCTCGCTTTCGAGTTTTATGGTTTTATTCGCTAATCTATTAATATTTAGATGAAGCATATTGACCTGCCTTCCTGTACTATTTCTTTGGGCTTGAGGTTTTAGGAGGCAGGGCCTCCCTGCGTCTGAGAAAGGGCCGCCACTCTGTTATTCTTGTATTTATCGGCCATGCCGATGTCGTGAGGAACTTGTCATACACAGCTGTAGGTATTCCAATTTTATATGAGTTGTAGGTGTTGTGTTTGGATTCAATTTTTTCGACAGTGTACTGTGCACCGTCATTAACGTTTTTTAGGTGGTTTAAAACACTTTCTGGCGTTGTATCAGTAGTAAAATAGCATCCGTGGAAATATTTATGGACTACCACACCTTTTACAGACGATTCAGTTGCGGATCCTGTAATCTGTATACTGGATTTCAATTTTTTGCGACGGTTTTGACGGCTCTGGGCCACTTGCCATGTATTCATGTCATTTTCGTCCGAAGACGGCACATCCTGTGCAGTTTGAACCTTTCCCGTATCAGATACCTTATGAGGCAGCTTGTCATTGTCGTTTATTTTGCTTGTTGAACAATTATTGCAGTGAATATCCTCAGCATTTAAGTCATTGTCGGCCATTGATTGAGGCGGTTCATTTGACGCTGGCTGGAGCGTTCGTTTCGCCCTTATCGGTTGTCTGGCTAGTGCAGCGATTTTCTCTCTCGTTCGCACTGCTGTTGGTCGTTGGGCACGGACTGGAGGTTGTGTTGGTGCGGGAGCAGGACGGCAAGTCGGGGTAGACGTGGACGAGTTGTTTACTTCTATCGGCGTCGGTGGCGCGGGTACACAGATAGATTCGGATGAGCTGACCAGTTTAGGAAGACACTCATTTTGATTTGACAACAGAACTGATTTTAAAACACATATTTCACTAGTTAAACTGTCAATTTTTTTGAAAATATCACCAATTTTGTGCTCAATAGGCTTTAGTACACTTTGTAGAAGGGTTTTGAACTGCTCACTTTCTTTTGGAGTCATTTTTCGTAGTTTATTGTATGAACGTGTGTGTTATTAATGTTGGTCCTACCGCCCGCTGACCGTGACTGATTGAAGTGTCACTGACCATTCGTTGATAGAAGATTAATGATGGGCAACAGCATCATAGCGGACAGTGGACACACTATTGCGACCGCCAACGCCCTTGCCGAGAGCGTGGCGAGTATGACCATTTACCTCCTAATGCGTCGATACGCATAGATGGCTAATAGGAGAGACCTACTTCCAGCAGTGGACTGAGATAGGACGATGATGTGATATCAGAGGGGTGCACCTAAAAGCTCATCAGCGACGCTCTCAGTGGTAAAAGCTAGTGGCGTGGCTTAAAACAGCTAAGAAGGATGTATGTATGTATAAAAATACATATAAGTAGGTCTATCTCATGAATATCCCAAAGCTTTAGCTAAAAGTGTTCCAAATCAACGCGATAAACAAGGCGTGTATCGCCGATCGGATGTACGCTTTACATAACACGGCCAAGTCCCGTTCTCACGGCTCCTTCCGCGATGCGCTAATTAGGTAAAAGGCGAGAATGTCGCCACATTTTGTATTTCGCTTACTCTCATTTTAGTTTTGCCCGTGTATTAGTGTCAATTGACATTGAAACCGTGTCGTTTTCCGAAGGCAGTAATGTAAATTCAACCTAATTCTTTTATTTTTTAACCTATCAATGTCTATAAAATACAAAACATATAAACACGTCGTCCGCACATCGTCAGCAGCGGAGCGGGCCCAAGCTGCTGGTGGTTAGGGCTGCAGGGAGAGGAACCGCCGGACTATGCGCGCCGTGTCCAGGATTACCGCCGCGCTGCATCTGACTATTTGATTCAACTACATAGCGAGAGCCTTGATCGAGAGTCTTCGCTATGAGACCGTTCGCAGAGACAACTACCGGTACAATCAAAAATCAAAATCGTTGTTGTCAATCATCGTTGAATCAACCTCCCACATGTCGGTTACCTCGTGAGACAAGTCTAGGTACATACTGACTTTGTCCTTCTCGGCTTTCACGAGGTTCTCGTCATGGGGGATATAGTGATCTCGATGAGCATTGCCCGGCGGGCGGCGTTGCAATCAATCTATCAGCACCATATCAGGCTTATTCTACCTAATACTTTATTATTACCGGACTTCAATTCTATCGCATAAGATTTATTTAATCTCGCGATGAGCGTTAAAACTATATTTTTCTAATCTCCTTATTCATATTCATAAACGTCTTGACGATATATATAATAGATAGATACTTAAATGCATAGGCAGCCACGACCAAGGAACAAATATTTGTGTTAAATAAATACACAAATAATGTCCTCGCCGGGACTGGAACCTCTAGCTTCGTGGGCAGGGTCACCAACTAGGCAACGAAGGTCAATGGAAGCGGAGAATATTCTTTGCTCCTTGGGAACATAATAAACCGTTAAAGCAATAAAAATACATGCGAACCTTTATTGAACTTGGCCGTACGACCGCCACTTGTATTGTACTCCTGCGATATAAGGGGCATATATCCCAGTTATAAGCGGCATATTATGCGGCTGTAGCCTGCAGCGATAAAGCATAGCGGAAACGGAGCCAGTAAATAAGGCGGACACATTTATTTACTCTCGCGGTGCTGGGCGTTAAAACTGTACGTTTGTAAGGATGTAGATGTAATTCTTAAACATACAATTGACTACAAAACTACCCGTATAAAAACTGGCTAGATTGCTCGACTATAACTGATTAAATGTCTCTAATCAGGATCGAAAGAGCTCGCGATTCTGGCCTGCTACTCTACGTACTGCGGACACTGAAGTTCGTTTTCAGGGATTTGTCTCGTGTCACATGAGGTAAATCCGACTAATTGAAATACCTACTCTTAATTTGTAAAAGGATCATACTTACCTACTATTGTGTTGCTTTTGAAATAAATCAAAGAATGTTCTAGATATCTTCCAAATGTTGTTAAAAACAGATTAAAAGAAATGTCCATTAGTTGAATTTACCTCATAGTTGCAATTGCCCCGCATGACCTTAGGTAGTTAGTGGGGTGATGAAGTCGGAAGATTGACAGAAACTCGGGAACAAAGTAATGTAACCCTATCTTTAGGCTCATTAGACTTGTCTGGTCGGCTGTTAGAAAGATGAAATTAGGTACAAACAGCAACACAGCTAGGTATACACTTCAGAAATAGGAAATATTGCATGAAAGAGAATCACATGTCAGTTACATAGGAATGTTGAGCCAATTGGCAAAGGATGCAATTTGGTCGTGTAATATTATGGGTTCGGTATTTTTCGTTAGTTGGCACGATCGCGACATTTCCGATGGTCCCCGATGATATGTAATCTTTGTTGCGTCAAAATTTCAGTATTTGAAAACTAGTTGACATTCATGATTCCTTCGTCTACGAAAATTAAGAATTAGCTATCGGTCATTATTAGACGCTAGATGTCGTTGTTCCTAGTGGAAACTGGATAACGACAGTTCTTCATAGATTTGTCTAAAACCGTTTAGTAATTTATTAATGTTTTTACGAGGTCAACAAGAATTTATTCATTAATGTAACAAAAAATAAAAACCATATAAAAAAACCGGCCAAGTGCGAGTCGGACTCGCGCGCAAAGGGTTCCGTACCATTATCAATTTATTATTAAAAAAATACAGTTAAATCAACCTACCTCAAAAACTATAGGAGATAATTTAATCAAACCAAAAATCGTTGATAGAGTTTATTAATGTGCATAACATATATTTTTTTCAGAATTTTATATCGCGTAGTTTAAGAAATAGAGGGGGGGGGACACATTTTTCAGACTTTGAGAGCTGATATCTCGAAAACGATTTGCTTTAATAAAAATGTGATGTATAAACCTTCATATCATTTTCAAAGACCTTTCTATTAATACGACACACGCTTATGTAAAACTAAAAAAAAAATTCTATCCCTCAGTTACATGTATGGAGGGCCCCCACCCCAATGGTTTTTTTTACAATTTAGTATCATAATCCTGTAGCGGTTC
This sequence comes from Thaumatotibia leucotreta, assembly GCA_025490895.1. NCBI lineage: Eukaryota > Metazoa > Arthropoda > Insecta > Lepidoptera > Tortricidae > Thaumatotibia > Thaumatotibia leucotreta. Next base: position 11,590 of record JALPQI010022051.1, read on the forward strand.
ATACAACACATATTCTCACCAAATTTCGTTACTGTAGCATTTATAGTTTCCGAGTAAATCGGCTGTGACAGACGGACAGACGGACAGACGGACAGACGGACATGACGAATCTATAAGGGTTCCGTTTTTGCCATTTTGGCTACGGAACCCTAAAAGTATGTTTTCTTCAAATCGGATGCCATGATTTCATCATCATCAGCCTATGATAGTCCACTGCTGGACGTAGGCCTCTCCTATTAACTACGCGTATAGACGCATTAGGAGGTAAATGCCCATAATCGCCACGCTGGGCAAGCGGATTGGCGATCGCAGTAATGTGTCCACTGTGATGACGCTGCTGACCATCATCAATCTTTGATCAAATAATGGTCAGTGACACTTCAATCCCTTAGTCGACTCTTACGACACCCGCAGGAGGAGTTGGGGTGGTGACAAATTGTATTCTTATTGCCGTCACCACACGGCTTGCCATGATTTATCTAACATTAATAGGCGAGGTATTTTTTCAAGTCAAGATATTTTTTCAAATAGCCATGTTATCTTTATTATCATTCGTCACATCTCTTAGTGTTGACGTTAGTTGAATACTTATGTAACCTTTGTGGCAATAGGGTAGATAGACGTTGAACAGTCTACCTTTATAGGACAGTCGACCTTTAATCTGTCAGAAGCCATACAAATGTTTAATAGAGACTTGATAGTTTCTGGCTGAAATTCTAACTTTGAAAAAATATCTGACAGTGACAACCGTTGAAAGGAAAATGAACGAAAATTTCTACATAGCAGCTTAGCAGTCAAATTACCGGCTCTGAAGTTAGATTGACGTCTCCAAGACTAAAGTGGATGTTATATATAACGTAACTATAGTAACGTCAGTTTCCGGAAAATCAATCATCAATCATTGGTTAAACGTTTTTGTTATTACGTAACCATGGTAATGTCACCTTCTGAAGAAACCGCGAGCGATCGTTGGTTAACCGTAGCAAGGCCCGCTCCATTGGTCAGCAGAGTTCGGCAGAAGTCGTGATACCAGTCTCATAAGATTTCGGAACCCGATTTGTATTATTCGACCAAGTTGCGTCAATCAACATTCCCGTGTATTATTTAATTTGAAGTTGACATAATATAAATATATTTATCTCTTTCATTTTCTCTCTGCTCTGTCTTTAATGGTCAGTTAGGAGTGTTGCTGTTTGTACCTATTAAAGAAAGTACAGCCGTCACAAAAAATATTATTTGCCAAAAAATATTTATATATGTAAATATGACGAACTACGTAATTGGTATAGTATTGTATTCTGGCTATTTTTTTCCGCAACTCGACATCAAATGTGCCTCTTTTGCGTGGTCCCTGGCCTAGTCCTTGTCGGGGCTTTCATATACACCCTTGAATTCCTTCACAGGTGTATGTAGGTTTCCTCGCAATGTTTTCCTTCACCGTAAGGCACTTGTGAATATCAAATGATATTTCGTACATAAGTTTTTGAAGAACTCATTGGTATGAGCCGGGGATCGAACCCACCGCTGCGTAGTAGCCGTGCGTTTTACCGCTGGAGCACAAGCGCTCTTGTAAAACTATGAAATTATACAGGGTGCCCGCGAGGAAAGGGAAAAAATTCAACGGCGGATTTCTGACCAAATTTGAAGTTAAAAATGTCATATGAAGTTTTCTGGATTCAGGCTATTTTAAGAGAAAATTTGATTTTTTCTCAAAAGCGTTTTAGACCGTTACGCTATGATAAACGCATTTTAGGAAACGATTTTGTCACCATGTTGTCTTAGTCTTGTCACATTTTATTGACAGAAATCAAATGTCTAAAAATATTTTTAATTACCTAGCAAATGTAAAAAAAAACTTTAAATTGCACTTTTTGCGATAGTTTGATTAATAAAATCCTTTTTTTGTGTATTAAGGCATTCAAAACATCAAAAAAACTAAATTTTTTTTTTTGCGGGTTTGACCAAAACTCATTTAACATTTTTTTTGCTTCTTTTAGTCTCAGGAATATGCTGTTAGAATTTTTCCCTTTCCTCGTGGGCACCTTGTACAAATAATAAGATAAGATTGCCTTGAACCAAGTGTGCGACATTTTAAGCACACTCAAGCGCAAGTTACAGGGAGCCGTGTAAAGGTCAACGCATACACGACTGCCGTGTGTAAAATAATTCGCGTCGAAATCGGAACTAGCCGCGCATATCGGCCCGCAGCGCACAGAGTATCGTCGATAGTTACCCCCTTATTCATAAACGTCTCCTAACATAACAAGCCGATAAGTATTGTTTATCCCTTACGGTCTTATCAATACAGGGCGATCGTGAGTATACAGACAGACTTTACCAATGCATTCTTGATGTCAAAAGAAGTAAAAAATATTATGTGACATGTAATTTTCAGTAATTTTTTTATTAATGTTTTTGTGATATTTTGATTTTTTTTATACACGATCAGTAATAAATTGTAAGGAAAGATTTTTTTTCTCAAACATGCAATGAAATGTTGTAGTTAAGTGCCAAAAAAGTGGCCGGGAAGTAGCTCGTTGCCGGCCTAGGCCGGCAAGTACCTCTTTTTTAATTTTCATTTGACATAGGGTTGTGACCTGGCATCTTGGCTTTTAGCCAATAATTATCTGTAAGTAATATTAGTATAAAAAAAATTATTGGCAGATTTTTACAGTTATAATTAGGTATTTAAATTATATAATTTAAAATAAATGTATAATAACAACTCAAAATAATATTTAAAAAGCAGTATTATACGGCGCGATCCGTCGGCCCCCGATCACTGCATGCGATTAATTGGACCCAACCGACCGCGTCGTCTAATACCGTTTTTTTAAATAAAAAATTAGCAACTTTCAAACAGGTCAATCTTAAAAAAATTGGCTTAAAGGTCTTGAAACCAGGCCATAAAATCCAAAAAAAAAATGAGGTGTCGGTGTCGTATTTGACTTTTGTTGTGTTTCAAACACTTAGTTATGTGTTATGTAGTTGACTTATAATTTCTTAGAAAGAAGATACATTTTTTTGTTTCATTTCATTGCATGTTTAAGAAAAGCATTATACATACCTCGGCCATGAAGTGACGGGTTGCCGTCCGAATACTATCCGGCCTCGCTTCGCTCGGCCGTCTACATATATTCGGCCGGCAACCAGTCACTTCCCGGCCTCGGTAGTAATGTACTATTGTAAGTGTTTTAATTTTTTTTTTAGATGAACATTTTTCTGAAACTTTTTTCTCATTTTCTCTAACTTTAATCAGTGAGTATGTCAAGATGAAAACTATTAGTGTAAGAATTTTTATCGTGCAGGCATTTTTCAGTGACTTATGATGAAAATATTTACTTTATTGAAAAACATGTAATTATCTCTTAAACTAAGCCGAATCCAGAAAAGTTCATACTTATGACATTATAGTCTCAAAATGTAGTCCAGCAATACACCTTTCCAGTTTATCGGGTTACTCACTATCCACCCTGTATATCTATAAGACCGAAAGGGATGCACAATACTTGGCTTGTTAAGTTTAGAAAACGTTTATGAATGAGGGGGTTCTCATTACTCGACCTCAGATCACCAATCAATTCAAGAAAATGTCACTATTATTTCACTCTAACACTATTATTGTGGCCGTGTGGTGACAGCAGTAAGAATACATTTGTCACCACTCCAACACTTCACGCGGGTGTTGTAAGATCTGACTAAGGGATTGAAGTGTTACTGACCATTATTTGACAGAAGAGTGATGATGACTATAGGTAATTTCACGAAACCTGGCATGAATGGATTAAGTGACAGAAAGTATATACGAGTGGATTTCAAAATGACAGTAGATCCAGGTTGGTATAGGATGATTGCATACAATGATAAATGACATTAATTACTTTCATTCCATTCGTACCAGCTTCAATAAAACCTGTAACTTTTGTCGATTTCTGTATACTGTGCATGGAGTGCATGTTGCATTACCAACGGGATACCGTATCCCATCCCAAGCTGATAGCGCGATGTATACGAGCAAACAAACGCGTCTACCACTCAACGACCTTATCACGTCGTCATAAGGTTCAGGACGAGTCTGAGGAGTCGTCGTGCTGAATTATCAATAACATAAACAGCGAACTGATCGCATCCGGAGCAGGTGCCGATAATTATACGGATAACTTACAGGTGCGTGAGAGTTCGAGTAGTTATGCTTTTATTTTGAAAATTTCCATTTTCAAAATTAAGGACTATGGTCTTATTTAAAGTATCGTGACACATGACATCACACCATCAGCCTATCTCAGTCCACGGCTGGACAACGGCCTCTCGTCCATGCGCATGGACGCATTAGGAGGTAAATGGCCAAATTGCATGGCCACGCTGCTATGCTATTCTCTTATTCACACATTCGACGCTGCGTTCGTCAACGAGCTCGATGTCGAGACAGCCGTGTCTAAAATCCTAGCTGTTTTATTTGACATTAGGAATCGAGGCTGTGAGCGAGGTTGTGGGCGAGTTCGTCGCTGTTTTTCGTTAGAGAATACGAAGTTCGTACATTAAACGTCAAACTCTCGACGCAGTGTAGTTCTAGCTCACGCCGCATTTGTCGCCGAGCACTAGTGTCGTTTTGTCGCCGAGCACTAGTGTCGTTTAAAGTACATTAGTGAATACCATGTTTAGGCTCGACGCTGCCGCAGCGTTGACACGCTGACAGCAAGGCGATTTCCTTAGTGAATAACACTGCAGGGCAAGCGGATTGGCGATCGCAGTTGTGTGTTCACTATGATGACGCTGCTCATCATCAATCTTCTACGAAAGAATGGTCAGTGACACTTCAATCCCTTGGTCGACTCTTACGACATTCGCGGGAGGAGTTGGGGTACAACAAATATATTCTTTCAGACGTCACCACAAGGCATTATACAGTAAAACTCGAGTATATTTAGTCATTACACGCGACATGTTTCGAAGAGCCTAGGTCTCCATTGTCAAGCACTGAGCCCGATGTCAAAGTCAAAGTCAAAGTCAAATAATTCTTTATTCACATTGGAATAGCAACAAACTCTTTTGAATCGTCTAGGTATTGAAACTACTTCCGGTTCGAACCCTACACCGCTGACCCAAGAAGAACCGGTAAGAAACTTGACGGGAATTATTTTTTCAATCAATCATGGTACATCTTACAACTAACATGCATTAAAAAAAAAACATAAAATTGATTTTAAATAAATTGAAATAGAATAATAATAACAAGAGATGTAAAGTCTCTAAAAAGTCAGAACATTTATAAGTAATAATTTATAGAGAAGTAAAGGTTTCTCTCCGAATAGGCATATAATAATAACATGAGATGTTTGGATATGTATAAGGTCTCCAAGCGTAAATTATCGTAATTGAATGTCATGACTTTAACAAATTAATACTTAAATCCTAAATTACTCCCACGGTGTTTTATCATTCATGTAGTCTTGTGTACTATAATAAGCTTTAGATATAAGTTTACGCTTTACAAAATTCTTAAATTTATTGACTGAAAATTCAGTAACATTTACTGGAAGTTTATTATAAAATCTTACACAATTACCCATGAATGATTTCCTTATTTTATGGAACCGAGTGGCGGGTACTGCGAGCTTATGTTTGTTTCTAGTATTAATATTATGTATGTCACAATTTTTCCTAAAATTGATAATATTTTTATGTACGGTCGGCTCTAATAATATGTATACGATTTTGATCCTTATGCCCTTGACATACGTTCCGAAATGTATACATATTATTAGACGTGACTGTACATACATAATATTCTCATAAATGTATTGAGAACACAATGTCATTATATTAATAACCTTAAACTTATCTCTAAGTGAGTCTCTAGGGCTCATTTTATATATCGCTCGAATAGCCCTCTTCTCATCATCATCATCATCATTTATTTAAGAGCTTGGCTCTTGTCGGTGGAGTAATTTCCATTCTATTCTATTATCTGCCTTTTCCTTCAGCTCTCTATACGTTTCAACTTCTATAATTTCCTTCAATTGCTCCATGTAGGCTCTCCGTGGTCTTCCTCTTTTTCTTTTTCCTTCTATCTTTCCTTCGATTAAAACTTTAATGAAGTCATCATGACGAAGTAAATGACCTATCATTTTTCCTCTTCTATTTTCAATCACTTTTAATAATGTTCTTCTTTCTTGGACTATATCCAGTACCTCTTCATTAGTCTTCTTCTCTGTCCAACTGATCTTTTCTAACCTTCGCCAACACCACATCTCAAAAGCCTGCAATCTCTCCCTATCCCGTTGCGTCAAGGTCCACGTTTCACAGCCATAGAGAGCAATGCTCCAAATGTACACTTTAACTAGTTTCTTCCGTGTCAAGCGTGATATTTTAGCCGTGAGCAAAGGTCTTTTTAAATTAAATGCTTGCTTGGCCATGGCTATCCTAGTAACAATATCAGGTGTACATCTGGAGTCATCGGTTATAATGCTGCCTAAATATTTAAACTTCTTAACCTGTTCAATTGCTGTATTGCCTAAAGAAATTGAAGTGATAACTGTCCTTTTTGATACCACAAGAGTTTTGATTTTGCCTGCATTAATTTTGAGCCCAGATTCCGAAAAAGTTGTGTCCATAGAAGTTAGCAGTGCCTGGAGTGCCTTCCCATTTTCAGCAACTGCTGCTATGTCATCTGCAAAACGTATAAATTTTACATTTTTCCCATGAATTATTACCCCGCCTGTGCTAGACTCTGTTAATTTTCTTATTGCATTTTCAATGAACAGGTTAAAAATGATTGCTGAAAGTGGGCACCCCTGACGAACTCCCTGTCGTATTTTTGCGATTCCTTTCTGTTCGTTAATTACTATTGTGGTTTGTTGTTCCCTGCAGAGCCCTCTTCTGCAGAACAAAAATAGTGTTAGTCTCTGAATTGGCAGCACTGCCCCATGAATGCCGTCCGATGAACTGCCGTCCGCCGCGTGTAGTGAACTATTGACTAAATATACGTAGGATGCCCTGAAAATTTCGGGAATTTAATACTTAGGAACGTATATTTGACATGTGTTATACCTCTTTCTTACAAGCATTAGTCTCATTATTC
>JALPQI010022052.1:0-17364 GCA_025490895.1 Thaumatotibia leucotreta
AATCTGCGCTACGTTTTCGTAGAACTACCCAATTAGCAACCGACATCATCAAAGAGATACAATGAAACATAATTACTTACATTAATTTATTTATATAACCTGTATGCTAGATTTTATCGATATCTATATTCAAATTTAAACCATGTCACTTTGGCGTAAAGTAAACATAACGAATACTAGCGAAGAGTCGAGCACTGATACTGTTGTACCTACCTATTTTGTAAGCCGTTACATAATCGTATTTATTTTTCATATTCGGAATATCTGCCAAAAGCTACTCCCAGAGGAGTAGAGGTGGCAAGATAATGCTGGCAAACAAATATTTATTTCAGTGTTTTAATCTCTTTACACGAATAAAAATAGCACATAAATACATGACCATATTACAATAAACATTTTAGAGATTACTCAATACATGAACCTCATCGCAAACAATTTTTTTTCACGTATTTTTTAGTGTGACAAATGTTAGCGAATTAAAAATCGTGTGTCCGTGTTGAATAACTACAGAAGTTACGGAATCCTATACTCAACATTGCCCGACATGCTTTTGGCCGGTTTTTGTAAATTGTATCAATACTATAAGGTTTTCGAGTAATAGCTGGAACTGTGTTTCCACAAAACTTCAGCGCAGCGCGCTTGAACTTTTTTACTATATTTCAAATCTTTGTCTTGAGAAGAATGATAAACCTACTGCTACTATGTATTTTCTTTTTCGTAATTGTTTCTGACCATGACACTATAATATTCAACAAGCTTATAGCCAGTTGTCGTAACTGTTTTGGTATGTATATTCATTACATTTGATATAAATAGTACGCGGGATTCTGAATTTTTACTGTACCATTGTGTTTGCAAGGTAGCAAAGCTCGAAAACAGCACAAACATTAATCTACGGCACTTCCACAAAAACTGAAAAAGGGTCGAACGTCGAATACCGTTGAGAGATATATAATATCGGATAACTTAATTTATCTGTCGGTGGATATCAAATTTATTGCAGGGACAGTCACCCAGAGGGCCGAGTAAATTAACCTGCAAGAGTGCGCGCGCAGCACGGCGGTGGCGCACAATTAGTGTCGCAATCAAGATCGTCTACGATAATCCTATATTAAACGTATTCCCCAGGCCCAACGCCGACTCCACGCCGCTACAGCGCCACGGCGCTAACACCCAACACTTTTGTAACACATTTCCACCAGGTATACACTCTTGTAATTCCGGCCTATTTATCGGGGTTGTTTTGGTTATTAGGACATTTACACATAGTTGGACACGCAAGCTTGGGTATTAGATGAAGCACCGCAAGTGTTGACCCGTTGCGTATATGTAGCGTGTTGACCGGTTTGTTGTATTTTTCCTGTTCCTTACTTATTTTATTACTACTATTATTGTTTATGGGAGTTAGTACTAGAATAGATTCAAGTTTTAGTAATAAAATCGTAAAAGTGTATTTTTACTTGACAGCAGGGACCGAAACTGTTATTTTACATAAACCTCGAAATAGCCCAATATTTTTAAATATTTTATGTTCTTTATGTACCTACTAGGTACCTACTCAATATTTTGTGTAATTCACAATATCATACCTATTTTTAAATTACTCCATTAACTTAGAATTCATACACCGAAGAACGAAAAAAGAATAGTTCTTTATGTAGTTATGGAGAAAATACCGGTTCCGATGCCTGCTGGTGACAGTGACAATTCTTGAATGGCATGGTGTCCAAAATCAAAATGTCAAACTGTCAACAGATACCACTCGAATTTAAATAATTATTATTTTGAAAACTATGCAGTTAAAGGGAAAATGGGGTAGGTTTCTCGACAGGTATCGTATTACACCAACCCAAACGTACATATTCATGGTCGTTAAATAGTTGAACAGTTTTGAACTCTGAAGTTATGCTCTTGAGTATAGTACAGTACCTAACTGTATATCTACCAAAGCAATCAAAATGTTGATTACATTCCGGCAGACCGTCGCTAGTGCAATATGTGTACGCGGCCTTACACAGGTTGATTACAACCGCGTTCTTAATAAAAGCGGGAGCACGGATCTGGCACGATATTCGTATTTACCAATAATATAGTCTTAACGATAAACTAAAACGATATTGTGACCCCGATGTTCTTTGTGAACGTAACATTATTTCTCGCTCCTATTATCGATATCGGATTAATAGGATCTTGTTATAGGATCTTAATTGAGTTTGTCGTCTGACAAGCACATTAATTAGTCCCCTGCTAGATAAAGCAGTAAAAATATAGGGTTTCTGTTCAATAACCTGATCAGACATTTTCAATAGGTACCTAAACTTTATTTTCTATATCTTTATATTATATGACACAGATTGATGCATGGGCTTCTTCATAAATGAGTATTAATATGTTCAACTCCCTGGAAACCCTTATCTATCGAACATGGTCGTGACATACCTGTAAACTATGTGAGAAATACCCATCTATTTAATATATGTACATAATATATGTATGTTATATACATATAGGTATTGTCGCTTGTTACTACTCATATTACAAATCTTAATAAAGCTTACAAATATAACTACGAGTAGTTCGATGTATATCGTTTATATATATTATTTTAGGAATTAAAGCATAAATAAATAAATAATAAATATTAGATGTCATATACCAAAGAAAAACAACCAAGATCACCTAACGTCCGAGGTGGGGATCGAACTCACGTACTCAGCTTTCGCAGCTGATGCCTCATGATGGTTGGGGTGCAGGCATCAGCCGCGAAAGCTGAGTACTTGGATTCGATCCCCACCTCGGACGTTAGGTGATCTTGGTCGTTTTCTCTAGTATATGACATCTAATATTTATTACTTATGTAGTATTAAGTAGTGTGACTACTGGGGAAAAATAAAAAATTACAAATCAAAATGTTTAGTTAATAATTTGCTTTGTATTTTCACAATACGTTCGTTAATAAATAATTAAGTTTTATTTAGAATTCGAATTGAATCCCCACGCCAACACCACGTCGCCACGGCGCTCACACCCAACGCCTTCGTAACATATTTCTATGATCTATCTATTATATCGTCGCTTAGTGCCCACATCGAAAGCCTTAATTGAGTTTATCTTAATCGTTTTGTGTGTATTATTGTATGCAGTGAGTATTATTATTTATTTTAGAAATAACTGCTTCTTTCATTAATATTAGATTACTTTATAGGACAGGTAACAAAGGGTTACAGGCCAAGTAGATATATCTGGCCGAAGGAACTTTCTCGTCGAGATTTGTATAGTACTTTTCTCAAACTTGCCGTGAAATAAAACGAACTGATTTCGACGGACCATGCTATTTAATTTGTACACATTACCAATAGTACAGTATCTATCGTATAACATTGAGAAAGAAAACTAAAATTTAAAATTTTCACGCCTAACTTTTCTTTAATCTGTTTGAGGTAACCTTTTATCTTGACATTAGTTCTAAGGTTATATATAACGATATTTTTTATATGTAAAGGTATTTTTATGGGTCTTTTTTTTTAAACCACCAACAAGTTATATACATCAAATTAAAGCTTATTAAATACACTATCTTTAAAAAAATATTTAATTTTTCTAGCGTCATGACTACTATGTAAAAACACGACACAATAAAAATTAAAATCACGAAATTTTCATAAATTTGGACATAATTAATTATTGGTTGGTTTTAGCAATATGGTGTTTATGCAAAATATGAAGCTTACAGATATGCCTTTAATTTTGTTCGAGAGAGTAATTAGATATATTTAATAGTTCTCGAGATATACTTGATTTTGTAAAACTTGAGATCCACCATCTTTGATTGGCCCCCATTTTTGTTAGGTAGCACTTATAATAAACTTATAGGCAATCTTGCATTTTTGACGTTTTTATAAGCTTACCTAACAGCCGTGAAAAGGAAAATTTGTACCTCCTAATTTTAACCATACCTGTCATACAACGGAAATCTTGAAATAGCCCGTATGCCTATTAGCTACCACTTTGAGATGTCTATCATACTTTTTTAACATCCTTATGAATATGTCTAACTACTGTAAAAAGTCCTATTTAAAGTGTCAAGTGTCAGTGTCAGTTTCAAGTGTCCACTTGGTACCCCCAAATTATACCGTTTTCTAATTTCAGACCGACTAGCCCACGGACTAAAGCTTCGTGGCCTAAACACGATACTCGACTGAAACGTTCTCTATTATAACCTGGTTATGTAAACGATTTTTACTGCAAATTTAAAATTTGAAGAATCTTACAAGTATCGAGTACTCTTTTCCATATAGCATTCAAGGGTGCGTTTCGGTAAATCGAATAATATCGTACCCACTGAGCTTGCATCGCTTGCAATAGAGGTCACTATAGTAAATATTTTCAGGCCATAGCTGGTTGGAACCGGAAAAGAGGTACCTACTTACTTTTCATATAAAACCCCGAATCAAGTGGTTTGACTGGTCTCACATTAAAAAGGAATGTAGGATCGGAACGTAAGAAAAAGAGTGGAACGGAGAGCGTATGTGTGAGAGAAGGATGGTATACGGTGCGAGAGGAACGGAAGAACGGATTGAACGGGGAACGAACGAACGAGGTATAAGATGTGAAAGAAGTGAAATAATTAAGATGAAGATAAAATAGGATAAATTAACGAAGAAACGCGTTCTTAAATTCTTAGGCAATACAGAATCCCACATGAATAAGTCTACACAATAACATTATTGGTAGCTACGTAAGTACGTAGCTATTCTATAAGTCTAATAACGAAGGGGGAGTGGACACATTTTTATAAAATTATAGAAAGGCTATCTCCGAAAATATTGAATTTAAGAAACTTTTTTTTCAGACCCTTATTTTTTTTTAAATACATATTCAACGATAACGCACAATGTAGAATTTCAGATAAATAAAAAATCAATCCCACATTAACTACACGTAATAGATGTCTCAAAAAAACCCTATCTACACTTTAATTCACTTTGTCGGCGAGACTAATATGTATGCCTATCATCATCATCATCACATCAGCCGAAAAACGTCCACTGGTGAAGATGAGCCTCCTACAAAGATTGCCACAGTGTGATCGGTCCTGCGCCACCCACGCTATATAAAATCGCAAATTTCTAGTATGAACGGTCACTGAGGTAATGTTTTTATAGGGGATCATAGCCCTTTAACAAACTTTCAACTTTGCCTTCTGACCCTGACCGTGTGGTGTTAGAAAGAAAAAAAAACGAATGTTTTTTTTATAAAGTTTAGGCTTTAGAAAGTGCTTGTTGCATGCATATTGCAATAAAGAATAGTTTGATTTGATTTACCAATAATTTACGAACAATATATTTAAGTAGTTCAATGATTACATTGATTACAGCCAACGAATAAAAAAACAAAAATCTAAACTGTCATAGAATCTTAATTTCGAACCTAAAAAAATACAAACATGAGTAACACTATGTGTAGTAAACCGTGCCTATTTTTGAAGGCCTGGTACGTCGTAACGTCAGTCATCCTTTGCATAGATGCTTAAATTGGGCGAATTTGATTTAAATTCTGTCTGTGTCTGTGAACAGCATTGTTGGAAAATTCTGAAATGTAACTCGCTCAACTTTGTGAAGACATGATGCACTAAACTATTAGCTGTAAAAATTAATGGCCTATTTCGTGAATGAAATTTATTTTTCGTTTCCGTAGCATTTATTGTATTTAAATTGTAAAGTTAAGAAATACATTTGTGTAGAAACCATGTGTGCACCTGGTGTGTATCTATGTATGTCAACAACGTTTTTGTGAATGTAATGAATGAATATTATGCAGAGAGCTTTCTGTGCCTATTCTGTGCCATTAACGGTTTTATATACTTTTTCTACCACTATGGAACAGTGAGATGGCAGCACTGTGGCTTAAGGTCCAACGGGCGGTCAAAATAAATACGCGAATTTACTTTTCTATACCATTTCTGGATTATTCTTAAAACCATTAGTGTGGGAATATTGTTCTTTAAAATAAATAACAAATCAGTTCTAAATCAATTTCTATGGAATTGATTTTGCGCCCCTGTTTTAGACCTCAATCTTCAGTACTGCGACCTTTTTGTTGTCGTCGTCCTAATCCATTATAAAATCAATAAACCCCCAAATACAATAAATGTCAATATTTTATGTTCAGTACGAATCCGATAGCTGTTGGACCTCACACCTACGTAGAAAAAATATCGAAAATCCCCAAATAGTAGGCACCCAATTTGCGTGCACCGAGGAAAACCCTACACACATGGCTCAATTTACAAGTATCTGAAACCATAACTTGGTCAGTTTCTACGCGCCCTTTAAACATTATAACTAATTCAAATAAATGAACACCCAAGTTTAGAAGCAGCATAAAACCGAAATCAAGGTTCGGTGGGGATTTTCTAGGTAACTGCCCAACCGGGGCGTTACATTAAACTTTCAAGCAGCAAGCCTGTCTCTCCCTCGACCAGTGTTGCCAAGCCACGGCCTAGTATTTGAATAACGTATAATATACTACGACGTACAATATCCATGAACTTAACTAGGAAGACAAATAAACCAAATCAATAAAGTTTTAGTGAATTAATGGATATAATGAGATATTTCAACTACTACCTACTTAATCGAGGAACCTTACATCTTACAATTTTTTGACGTTTCGAGGGTGATCTTAAAATGGTCGCAGTCAGACTCATTAGAAGATAGTCTGCCTACAGCCACAGCTCTACTGTACCATCGCACCCAAAATGTCAGGATGATTAAGAAACGAATGAGTAGGTTTCGATTTTGTTTTAAATGTTGGTAAGTGAAAAGCGTGAACTTTAAATCAGTGAAAAGAAATGTTAATTACATATTTGAATATGGTTGTGGCTCTTGTTTATTTATTTAGGCCAGTAGATACTCGTATATTACAAATTATCGGGGTACCTTTCTGTGTAAAAAAATGTTCCAATGCCACGTGGCATTCTGAAAAAAAAATTACAATAACAACTCATATATTCACATTTCATTTACTTGTGAGTTTTGTGATTTAAAAAAGTATTGAATGTAAATCACTATGACGTTAGAATGTGAGTAGAAGGACAATAACTTCATGAGTGATGAATATGTAACTTTAAAAATGCTTAATACAGGCATACCGATTGAAGCAGAATTCAAATAAACTGCACATTCCGAATAAAGCGTTTTACCTGGCAACATCACTTCCACAGCGCGTTTAACTCCGTGTAATTTCACACTACAGATTTTCACGTAACAATGTAATAACCCTGCCGTAGCCTGCTCCTGGTTAGGGGCATAAATTACTTGGCGTTGTCGAATGTACAATCTGTATGACCTGTCACGAAGGCATATTACACATTGCTTTGTGTTGATATTAAACGCATTAATACTGGCCCGCAATAATGCCAGCCTGAATTGCGACCTGACCCATGTTGTATGTCACTTAAAATGAGTAATGTGTAATAATGTTTATTAAAACAGATTATGGTTACATCTAATGATGCTCGCTATTCATTGCTTACTTGAAATAAGTGAAAAGGTTGACTAAAACGCCTAGTGTATGCAGTAATTAAACTTGTTTGTATATGAAATGTGTATTTAAATACTGTCTCTTTTCAAGAACAAAGCGTATGATACCTTGTAACGCATATTATATTCGATCTGCAAAACAATGAAGTGCGCAGCACAGTAAACAGGATTATCATGTGTAATAGTGAAAAAAAATGAGCCCCCCCCCCTCTTCCTGGATCGGTGCCTGCTATATTGTATATTGTATTATCAATAACATCATCTGAGAACCCACACCTCAAAGATAGCTCGAACACCCAATCGCAAGCAATCCTGGAAAGCACTTTTTACGAAACCGTGTAGGACGCGGCTGGAATAAATTACAAGAGACAGTGATTAGTGCCCCGTCAATTAACAGTTTTAAACACAGACTTGAGAAACATTTTAAGATAAAACATTAATTTAATCTGAACAGAAAAGAAATAAAACACGTGACTTTGAAAGTGATATTTGATGTAGCCATTACAGAGAAATAATAGTAAATTTAGTTTTTTTTAACTTTGGAACAACCTGTATGTGTCAGTTGGTCCTGCAGCAATACTCTCTTCATAGTCGTATAATATAATGCAACCTTAATGATTAGCTTTCTAGGGTTCCGTAGTAAACAAGGAACTCTTACAGTTTCGCCATGTCCGTCTGTTCATAATAATAATAATAAATATTCTTTATTGCACACCTCGAACAAAACAAAAACCAAAACAAAGATGACATAGAAATAGACAGAGGTTAAACAAAAGGCGGTCTTATCGCTAACAAGCGATAAGACCGCCATTCATTCGTGTTCATTTGTCCGTCTGTCCGTTTGTCCGTCTGGCCGTCTCTCCATCTGTCCGTTTGTCCGTCTGTCCGTCTGTCCGTCTGGCCGTCTGTCCGTCTGGCCGTCTCTACGTCTGTCCGTTTGTCCGTCTGTCCGTCTGTCCGCCTGTCCGTCTGCCTGTCTGGCCGTCTGGCCGTCTGTCCGTCTGTCCACAGCATAGCTCAGTGGCCGTTACTACTAGAGATCTGCAATTTGGTACAGGTATTCATATTGATAATGTCGACAAATTGGTAGAATAAGGCCTAGAAATTTTGTTTTTCGGGTAGCTCCCTAACTGTGAAGTGGAGAAGATTTTTTTTTACTTGCTGTAATACTATAGTTTTATGGAAAAAATCATGAATAAGTGGGCTCATAGAATACTTTGAAACAAAACTATTCTGAACATAATCGGCCCAGCTGTTTTCTAATAACTACAGAACCCTATAGGTACTGAGCATGACCCGACATGCCCTTGGCCATTTTTTTTTATTTATGTGACCAATAACATTCTGATTGACAAACTTCGAAGTTGCGCTTGATTTTTTCAAGTCGTATACAGTACGTTTTTTGTCGTTAAGACGTTCTAAGTAGTAAAAAGTATGCAGGTAATTTATATCATTTAACATATATTTTTCTTGACTGGCGCATATCCCACTAACTACTAACTAACGCACATGCACGCAATCAGCCCCGCGCTCAATTAAAAGACGATTGAGAGAGGGTTTGGCTTAACATTTTCATTGCAGACGAGTGCTATGCGCTACGCTCGTAGCCGATCCCGTGATTTTTCCGCTTGGTAGCGAAAATGGACCTCCCACAGAGAACTCCCCTCGGGAGTTCCCCGCGCTCAAAGTGTTAATTTAGTCAAACAATAAGAAAAAGCATAGTAGTTGTTTTTACTGTTCGGGAGTAGAAAAAAAATCTTGGCCTTTTTTGTCAGAAACTATTTAATAATCAAAACCTTAAACCTTGAGTTCACATACATTTTGTAGTTTAAATAATTGATATTTATTCGTAATAAAACATCTACGTGTAAATATACTACGTAATGTTCAAAGACGTTAGATACTATTGAAAGTCAGCCATATTTGGTTACGTTTTTGTTTTTTACTGACAAATGGTATAGATTCATACAGGGTGTAACAAAAACAGTGATGATCCATTTAATATCGTATTATGATTAGGAGGGTGTGGTCTACCTAAGTGGTATTATCCATGACTTAAACCCAACAATTGTTCTTATCTACTATCATGTTTTTTTAAACAGATAATATCTACAATTTTATTAGTACCTACAGGTAAACGTAATAAAAAATTTACGTGTAAATATACTACGTAATGTTCAAAGACGTTAGATACTATTGAAAGTCAGCCATATTTGGTTACATTTTTGTTTTTTACGGACAAATGGTATAGATACATACAGGGTGTAACAAAAACAGTGATGATCCATTTAATATCGTATAATGATTAGTAGGGTGTGTCTACCTAAGTGGTTTAATCCATGGCTTAAACCCAACAATTGTTCTTATCTACTATCATGTTTTTTTAAACAGATAGTATCTACAATTTTAATTACCGGGCGTATGTTTAAAATATGACTTTTAATACGCTTCTCACGTGTGCGGCGTGCAGTACAGTACCCATTTCAGGAAGGACTCCAAATAATGAGATAAAGTTGTTGTAAGCAGCTGGCGGCCGCGGACAGTAGTAATGGTAATACAATTCAACGATTATGGCCGGTCCCCGGTGTTCCTCGCTGTAGATATTTTCAATAATGAAACGCTCAACGGTCTTGTGCCCGAAATTAGTTCAATATTAGGTACCTACTGGTGTATTAGGGCCCCGTATACATAAGTATAAATTGTTTTGGGTTGAATAGGGATGTTAAGCTCCGTTTGGGATAAAGAGCAATATTGCGAGTATTTTTTGCAGCGAAATAACAATGAGGAACTAAGTTCAAATTCTAAGACAAGATAATATTATTTTATCGACGTTTTTATATTTTATAAATACGAGTGATCCATTTGATTCCGAAAAACAGTTTTTAGTTTTTTGAGTGTAATTATTATGAAATTTATTTCAATTTGAATGACTTACATTATATGGGATCAAGTACCCAGTGCTATGAAAAAAATAAACTTATTTACGGTAAAAAAGTGTGTACCTACTGACATTATTAATTCAGTAGGTAACTATTAATCTCTTTTCTATGTTAGCCACGTACCTATGTTATTAGTTTATTACATTTTACACGGATTTTATATACCTACTTATGTCTAAAAGCTTACCTACAATATAATTAATTCAATGAATTAGTACATACATTTATTTGTGCCAAATCATTGTCAATGCCCGTAAGGCTGGTCGTATTTCCACGTAGAATACTCGTAGACACCTATTTAAATTTAATATATAATTGAATTCTGAAATCATAAACATACTACTATGTGATACTCATAATTCTACCAAACCAAATAAATGACACGTGTTTGTCACCACCCCAACTCCTCCTGCGGGTGTCGTAAGAGTCGACTAAGGGATTCAAGTATCACTTACCATTATTTGATAAAATATTGATGATGGGCAGCAGCGTCCTCATAGTGGACACATTACTGCGATCGCCAATCCGCTTGTCCAGCGTGGCGATTATGGGCATTTACCTCCTGCGTCTATACGCATAGTTAATAGGAGAAGCCTACGTCCAGCAGTGGACTTTCATAGGCTGATGATGATGATGATGAAATAAATTACAATTTAGATAGGTATCCTATTGTATTAACAGATCTCAAAAACTAATATAAAATATTCAACAAAATATTAACCTGTAGTTTTGAAAATAAATATATATATACCTATATTTAACATTTTTCTACTCCTGACCTTTTTTTTGCTAGTTACATAGCTAAGCACACTATTGTAAAGATATACATAATTACATCTGTCAAAAGTCTATAGTCTATTTCTCAAAAACGCACTCTCAGCCGGTAACGTAATGTCGCAGCGTTGTTCGGAAAGAGAAGGCAATCGAGATATATGGGCGTCTCTCGCTGCCAGACGTCGTAACTTTCCGAACAGATTCAAAAACGTACTGCGGTCTGCCACAGACTGCCACATCACAACCATGATGGACGCCATATTGGATTTGTTCCCATCTTCGAGTTTTTACACTGCTACCAACATTAGTACGAGATTATTTATTACAATAATTACAATTATTAAGTAAATATTTAGAAAATAGAATAAAAATTAGTTTTTTCAATTATTTTAATTTGATATATTATATTTTTGTACCAATACCTAATTTCATATTATGTAAAAGTATTTTCGTCACAGGCAAGTAAGCACGATTTTATAAGCAAAGTTATCCATAGACAATGACAGCTGCATTAAAAAAAAACCTTCCCGCTTTCCGCTAGCAGTTGAAAGTCCTGCCGCGAACTTCGACATTGAGTTTCGATCATTTGTCTCTGTCACTTGAACAAAATTATTATTAGAGTAACAGAGACGGATGCTCGACTTTTGCGAATTTCGAAGTTCGTGGACGGCCCCCAGTTCAGTACAGCGCTCGGTTTGATTTGAATCGATTTGCATTAAAGTTTGTGCAGTGCCTAAAATCTATCTGAAATATGAGTTTTTCATCATTAATTTGTAATGTTCTGCCTGCTCTTCTTTTGAATGTAGGTAGGGATGAGCTATCAATGTTATATTCTTATATTAGTTATACAAACTATGTGCTTATTGGTGACAACTGGAATACGTGTGTGGCCCTCAGTAATATAGGATATTTTTTGAGTTCTGTGTATGCTAGGCCTCTTAGTCGTAGAAAAAGTATAGTCGTAGAAAAAGGACGTCGCGAGCATACTATTTCTACTTAGTCGTAGAAATAGTATGCTCGCGACGTCCTTAATTGCGATACTCGCCCTTCGGGCTCGTATCGCAACTCACGCCGCTCGCACTTTTTGACCCTCCTAATACCACTATTGCATAAAATACTATAAACACATACACACATAAAACGATCTAAAAGGAAAATTGAATATTCCAAAATTTTGGATTCGTAATCATCATTAGCCGAAAGACGTCTATTGCTGAACAAATTTTGGATTAGGTCACTAAGATAATCCTAAAGGTGCGACATCACACCAGTAAAACGTTATTAACATGTTAATTGAGTGAATAATTACTTGCTTCATATAATATTTTTCAATTAGATACCCTACCTACTTGCAAAAAGGAGCTAGGTGCGAGTCGGAATCCCGCGCCATCATCAATTTATTATAAAAATTGACGCTTGTTACATGGCAGCCCCCTTAAATATCTGTTTTATTCTACTTTTTAGGGTCTTGTAGCAAACAATGAACCCTTATAGTTTTGCCATGTCCGTCTGTCTGTCTACCCCCAGCATAGCTCAGTGGCCGTTTATATTAGAAATCTGCGATTTGGTACAGATACCTACACAATCTACACATATTAATGACGCTGACAAAGTGGTAGAATACGAGTATCCGGCCAAAAGCATGTGCTCAGTGTATTTTTTTTATTTGTATACTGAAATCCGGTAGTGCGGGGTGTCGACGAATAGGTTTTTTTTTTTAATAATAAGGGTACCAAAGGATTTTTTTGTATTATGACAATATTTTCGGAGATAACCGTTCCAGAATAAAAAAGCGCGCGACATGCTCTTGGCCGGATTTTTTTTAGTACTTGTTGTGGCAACACCAATACAGCATCTGTAAAAATTTCAACTGTGTGGCTATCACGGTTGATAGGGTCCCGTCTTTCCCTTTGTTTAGGTAGGTACGGAACCCCAAAAAATAAAAAGGAATAATCTTTAGGAACAAAATAGCATGAAGGTACAAAAACTTCCATTTCACTAAGTGTTTTCACAGATATTATGTTTTTTCTCTACCCTACTAAAATATCGGATAAGTAAATTTCAATTGCTTGGAAACAAACAAACTTGGGGAAAGGTCTTTTTATTAAACCACAAAATAACGCGAGGATTGCTTATAAGACTTATAAGTTTCAAGCATCTCCGTGTACCTATATTGTTTTCACGTCGTTCACAACAAACGCTATGTTTAAAATAAATTGTTTAGCAAACAGGATATTTCGACAAATATTTAAATACAGTATTTAACTTTCATAAAAAAACGTAAGTCAACAAGTATTGTATATTTTGTCGAAATAACAATTACAATACCGATAATTGTGACGGCTTTGTATTTGTGTTTTTGGCGGAGAAATTCTCTGGCCATAGGCACCTAGTGCTAAGGCGACGAAATCGACGAAATCTCGCGGCGCCCCATCGACAGTTTCGTTGACCGTTGAGGGCTGGCAGCTACTTTGGCTAGCGACTAACCCCCTTATTCATAAACATCTGTTAACTTAACGAGCCGCTAATAATTGTTTGGCCCTTCTGCTCTTATGGACACATTGTTAAGACCGAAAGGGACAAACAATTATTAGCAGCTTTTTAAGTAAGCAGATGCTTATGAATAAGGGGGCAAGTCTGAACATACAAAAGGTAACGCTGCCAGCCTACTGGGCACCAAAAATACCATCATAATAATACATGAAGGTGACCTTGAGAGCATATTTCTTGTATAAGTTTACTTATAGAATATTTATTGAGTTGTAGTATGTAGTTAGTACGATCTTAGGGTTATTCGTTTATAATTTATTCTAATATTATACTGTACATAGGTACAATGTGTGTAATCAATAAATAGTGATAGTATTACTTTTTTAATACACGTTTAATATTTAATACTAACTGTAAGATATGTTTTGCACCTGAGTATATCCTTAACCTTTTATATGCCGCAATCAAATAACGTTGTTGAATTCAAGATATTGAAATTTATAATTTACAGTTCGGCTTTGGGACGGATACGGAACAAAGCATATGAAGCGTTAAGCTGCGACCAAGACGTACCAGTGGATGGGCAGCAGTATCTTTCTAATCGTGGTGCGGTAAAATTCATCAATATGACCTCATAATTAACCCTCTACAGTTTGGCCGGAGCTAAAAAAACATTCTGTAAAAATCGAGATTTTACATATTTTAGCATAGCGGCCGTCACCGAGGTTTCACGAGTGTCTACTTGGCTCAGAAGCTTTACCCGAGAACTCGGGCTCCAGTTTTCCGGTGTCATGTTTAGCGAGTGAGCTAGGGTATTGTGTAACGTAGCACCTCCGAGGGTAGAGTATTGGGGTAAACGACGAACGCTCCCTCCAACAAATTGAAAAGCAATGGACCGCGGAATTCAATTTCATATTGAAAGCCATTCATCTTTGCCGCTTCTTCGAGAACGTCTGAAAGCGTTACATCTCGACTTTGCCACTCTGCTACGTCATTTAGAAAAGTTTCTCCTTACAATATTTTCAAAACATGTTATTTTTGGTTACGATAATGGTATTCTAGCCATTACTGTAATCAAACGATATCTAGAAAATAAAGATTGAAACATAATTAAGCGTGGAACATCACAATCCACGGATAAATATATATCCACCAGATAAAATTATTTATATCCCTTTCAACAGGCATAGAAAAGAAAAGGACTGCTTACGTTTATCTGACGTATATATGTATTTTATTTGAGAATGGTGAAACAGCCTCTTACTGTATTTATTTTTGATCGTAGTATTTGAGTGAATAACATAGGGAAAATGTGTGCTTCTAACTGATATTACTTAAGTCAAAATAACCGTTTACTAGAATGATAAATGAGTTTGTTGTTTTCATAAACATCGTTTAATTTTTTTTTTATTGAATAACAATTGAACACTTACATGATATCTTAAACAATAATTTCGCCAAACTGCGAAACAGTTTGTTGGCGAAATGATAGCGTTACTTGTAGATTGCTTTAATAAATGGAAATCATCCGCTGAAAATATATTTTTTAACTAGGTATAACCGTAAAAATATAATATATCTGACTATATCATGCTTCTTATTTATTACAAGCAGTATTAGGCAAAGACGATCTACTGTAATATTTACGGTCAAAAAAACATCTGAAAATCGATTAGTAACAAAGAAACAGCTTCAAATCAAATATTTAAGGAAGGTTCAGCAAAGATTACATTAAATATGTAATCTAAGTTTGAATACAGAGATGTAATGCAAAATTGTTTAACTTCGGGTTTTCACGGAAACGCCCGAATTCATATTTCTATCACAACAAACTTAAGAATACATTGCACTGAAGCTAAATGAGACAGAAAGATAAATTTGGATTTTTCCGTCAAAATCCGAATGGAAAAGATTTTGCAATACATCTGTAAACAAATAAAATAAGGAATACATTTTTGTTAAGATAATTACAACCATAGACCGGGTATTACAATAATTTACATCACCGTCTAAAGTTAAATATGTGCTATATGGACGTTATATATATAACACCACTTTGTTTCATAAAAATTATAAAGTTTGTACTTTTAATGAGGATTTCATGCTCAGAAAGCAAGACATTAAGTCAATGTGCTATTTTATGCCGATATATTCGTAACAAGCTTTTTCCTTAATACCAGAAAAAAGTAAATAGTTAGGCAGGTAGGTGCTTAAGTTCATTAATGGTTAGACAAAAGTTCAGGTTACAGTGGCCATTATGGGCCGAGACCAACCATTCATGGCACGAATGAGTCTTAATGAAAGGTGCGATACCATTATGAAGGCAATTGTAAGCTCATAAAGGAAATTAAATACAGACAAAAAGTTCGCCAGCCAGTACAGAAAGGCGGGACAAAGAACTTTGTGCGACCATGGTCTACGTGGCTTTGGGGTTGCGAGGTGTTGTACTGTAGCGAAACCCTAATTTAACACGTTTCTTTTGAGAACAAAAATAACATTTTCACTCAAACGTTAATGGTTGGATTGTATCAGTACCTACTTGCCATTAAGATATATATTATATGGTTATTGTTTCACGTTAATGAAACAGCTTAGAGACTTTATTGATGATAGTTACGAACATACTCGTTTTACTAATATAAATTGATAATAAACAGTGTGTATTTTCAAAATAGCTGGAGCCCTACTAAATCGGTAAATAATGATTTATTAAAATTTTCTGACTTCTGTCGTAAGTACACAAAAGACAACATTTTTTTTTGTAAACCCATGTCTTTATAAAAAAAGTTTGTGTGACACGGTATACGTCCGTAGTATACGAGGAACACTTATAGTTTCGCCATGTCCGTCTGTCTGTCTGTCCGTTTTTCGCAGCATAGCTCAAGTGGAAGTTAGTACTACAAATCTGCAATTTGGTAGGTATAGTTTTACATATTAATCACGCCGACAAAGTGGTAGAATAAAAATTAAATAAAAATAATTCTGGTATCTCCCCAACTCGTGAACTGGGGATGATTTTTTTTATTTTGCTGTAATAATAGTAGTGGTGTATCGTTGAATAGGTCTTACAAAAAGAATACAGACCTGGTCTCAAGAGAATGTTTAATCTAATGTATTAACATTAGAAAAAACTAGAATTTTTAAAAAAATGGTGTCCCCCTCTAACTTTTGATCGGTAAGTCCAAAAATATGTGAAAAAAATTAGGAATAGTACCTATATAGGAAATTGGACTTAATTTAAAATAAAACTATTTCGAACATAATCGGCCCGCCGTTTTCGACTAACTATGGAACCCTTTACCTACTGAGCATGGCCCGACATGCTCTTGGCTGTTTTTTTTTTAGAAATATAATATATAATGTATAATTGTGTATAATTGACCCACAACATCGTATATTCTTTCGTATTTCAAATTACTGAATAATTTGCATTTAATCGTACTTGTCAATATGCACATAGTTAGGTACATAATTAAACCGAGAGTCAAAGGCGAAGAAAGAAAATTATTCAGGAAATTACTGCATTACAGCAAACACATACATTTGCTTTAGGGAAATCCAACCTATTTAAACTTCGCCCGTTTGCTACCTTTCATTGTGAGCTGGAAAAAGGGTTC
>JALPQI010022053.1:0-20008 GCA_025490895.1 Thaumatotibia leucotreta
TTTACGTACCGTGATTACGTTGGCACGTAATTTTTACGTTAGCACTGGATCAGGCCTGCTACCGCGAACACCGAAGTTCGCAAATTTCGGGGATTTTTCTCCGTCACTCTAATGACGTCTTCGCTGGAGTGACAAAGACAAATTCCCGAAAATTGCGAACTTCGGTGTTCGTGGTAGGGCCGCTGTAGGCTTATGGTGGTACCGTGTTTAATCGTTTGTCGTTGTTGCCGTCAGGTTCTAACAAGTAGGTATGTAAGTACGAAAGTGATGCGTAGCACGATAAATAGATAAAACAGGACCAACATAAACCACCTGTAAAAGTTGTCCATCACGCTCGTTTCAATACATAAGCGCGAGCGTGACGGACTGTGTTACGGCTCGAGTTTCTAAACGCTAATAGAAACCTTAGTTGCGAACTCATGCTTAGTAAGGCTAACTGCAACCTCAGAGGAAACGAATACCTACGGGCTGCAACCATAATAATATTATAACTGTAACATACATCTAAAGTTGGTTAAGTCCACTACTAATTTAAGTTTTGTACACCACATGTATGATTTCCGTGTTATCTCCTAATAAATAAATATAAACTTACTTATTTTAGTTACGTTTGGATATTAATATGGTGAAGTTGCCAAACCTTACGAGGGTATGTTAGCATAATGAAATCATTTAATTTATCGATATCAATTATAAATCATATAGTTCGACATTACAGAGTTGAAGTCATGACTCATGATACTTATAATAGTAAATCTTTAATTTGTGTACAGATAATGTCAATCATATCGGGAGTTCCTTTCCTTATAAGTGCCATGAAGTTGAAAATAAGTGAACAACTTATGCGGTTTATGCGCGCGGAGTAGGTACTTGTCTGGTATTTAATATCGAACTTTCAACCGACCCTCTCGGGAAGCCTGTGGGCGGCAATGTTTAAATTAAAATATTTGCGTTCGGAAACTCATTAGCCCGCTTGCATTCTGTTAACCTGCAGTCAGAAGGTCAGAACCCAGGTGAAACAGATTTGTATTAATATAAAATTTAATTAGATCTACGCATTACAGGTAATTTCATGGTATGATATTTGATAGCTACTTGAAAATGTGAAGTAGCTCTAGGTACTTAATTAGTACTTAGTAATTTATTTTATTCGGATCTTCTTAAGTATATTCTTCTGATATTTTACTAGACTGTTGCAGCTCCCATAAGAGAATCATTTTATTATAAGTTACCCGTACTCGACACTAGGTAAATTTGTATTCGATTGGGGCACTTTACGTAAAACTAACAAGGTGTCTAAATCCGAATATAGCTTCAAATGTATATAAATGTTACTTGGTAAATTGTAGCCTGTTATAACGTTAAATATAGAGTGCCTATGACGAATAGGAACAAAAGGAAATTTGGAAGACCAAGGAAACGTTGAGCAGACGATATACGCAGAATAGCAGGGAAAGATTGGATGTTGCTAGGGATGATAGGAAGAACTGGAAGGAGATGGAGGAGGCCTTTACCCAGCAAGGGGTCCATATGTTAAATAAGATTTAAGACAAAAATGTTAGTAATGTAAATGTTTTGGTATATGGAATAAATGGCTTATAATTATTATTATTTATGTGGAATACTAGAGCAACGTCGAACACTGGTACTTTTAACTTACACATTAAAGTTTTATTAGAATGAAGGGGTCCAGTACTAGTCAAAGCAAGTTAATTAATAGAAGACAAGTTTCCTACCTTCAATGATCAATGCTTTCATTTTGTAGTTTTTCTGTAGGTACCCGTGTACTTGGATGGACGGTCAACATTGTAATTTAAGCATTCCAATCCGTAGCTCTCCTATTTTATCGTATTTTATTATGCCTAGTCTTCTGAGTAATCTGATGTCATCATTATTGCTCATATTAAGATAATAGAGTCAAATATCAAACCCTTTACACTCCATTTACCATTAAAAGAGATCGGTTTATTTTTATACATCAGCATATGATTCAAGGCAGACAAAAGGTCTTCGGGCAGGTTGGGGCGCGTAAATCAAGGGTCTCTGGGACGCTGTCCGGAAACCGATTACGTCGTGTCGGTATCGTGTGCGCCAGGCGGTCCAAGTCAGGCGTTCACGCGGCTCTCATCGGAGATAAATCGAACTTTACACACATATTTGGCTCTCATTTGGAAATTAACCCATTTATTCATAAACGTCTCCTAACTTAGTGAGCCGGAAAGTATTGTTTATCCCTTTCGCTATAGACACATTTATAAAATCTAAGGGGACAAACAATACTTAGCGCGTTTGCTAAGTTAGAAGACGTTTATGAATGACGGAGTCAGTACTTGGCGTGTATCTCGCTTTAAATAGAGCTTACAGATATTATGGAGACATGGTAACCATTCCAATTGCTGAAGATGCACAGGCGGAGTTGGGGGCCCGTTACCCATCTGCGTCGCTGCCAGAGGTTCCTTAATATATACAGCGCTTGTGGGATGATGTCGGAGCCTTGGGGTCTACCACTATCAACTAATGCGATTAAGTTTAGGACCTAATCTGAATCGCGATGTATCAGTTTCATATAATAACTGTCAAAAGCTGACAGGCCGAACCTAAATTGAATCGTATTTAAGAGATCATAGTAGCCCCCCGGGATGTTTTTTCTTGGCCTGTGGAAGGCCAGATTGAAGTCGGTATCGAGAATAGAAGCGGGAGCGTGGTAGCAGGTTTGTCTATAGGTACTCATTCGGGAACACTGGACAACGACTCATTGCGGGTGCCGGTGGCTTCCGCCTGGGCTGCGTTGTTTGTGTACCTCATAAATGCATCTGCGGCGCTATGGTGGAGGCTAATAGTCATCACATCACGCACTAAGTTTTTGGATAAAATGAATTGCCAGGGTCGGATAGACAAAAAGATGCCTTTGAGGCTTTCCTTTTGAAAATATACACCAAAATCGGTTATCAAAAAATATCGTATTTCTATTCCCAATATTTATCTGATAAAATTTTTCACTTTTTCTTCGCATCCTCATTACTATGACCTTTTGAAGTTTGCGTTGCCCGCCCGGCGACGAACAATAAGCCTTTGTGTTCGATAGCCGAAAATATGCCTTTTACAATCTCGTTCAATGTTTTCAGGCAAGCTGCGGTTTGCTGACGTTACGTAGGTACATAATATTTGTTGAGTCCTAAGAAAGAGAAGAAATTCATTGGTAGTACGTGCTTTTAATATTTGTAAGACTACATAGACCGAAATATCAGATACCTAGGAATAATCACAGGTACGGCGTACGGTCTACAGAAATTGTGAAAAATTCTCAAAATATCTCATAATGTGAAAGAAATTTATAAAGATTTCCGTAATTTAATATATGAAAGTTCTAAAAACAAATAATAAATGTCAATAATGCCTGACATAAGTATATGTGCTGAAATCGACTAACCAACGATAATATGGCCGCTAATGCTCAATTGTTTGCTAAATATCTAGTAAAACAAAAATTATAATTCGTTACATAAGCTAAAAATACATAAGTAGGTACCTATTCATACCGTTTGACTGGTTTCAAACAATATTGTGTATTTTGATAATCTGTCGTATTTTTTCCGTGTAGGTAGGTACTTTCCTACAGCATGCGTTCGGTTAAAAATATTTATAGCCACAATATTTTTAAGACCGTGATACAAACATAACCTATTGTTAAGCAAAATCTAATTTGCTATGACTGTTAAACAAGAGCAAATCTACTATGATCTGTTAAACAAAACCTAAACTCACACAGTCGCTCCCGGGCTCTTTGTATTTCTCAACTCTTTGAAAGCGCAATTACTTCAAGTATCGGGCAGAGCCCAGCATCAATCAGGGCGAGTCACGTCGAACGGAGATAACGAGGGGCTTCCTTTTCCGAGGCCCAGATTATATGGCCGCAAAATGGCTCATTCAGCGACCATGTTTAAAGTACCATGCAAATTTTTAGGCAATGCGATAAAAAAAATAAAATTCTTCTTTCTTGTCATAAAATATTTTGGCATTTTTTTTACCAGGTAGGTACCTACCTAGTTACTATATAAGATTTTGCATAGAAATAAAGCTCCATTTCAATTTATAAAAGCTGTAGGTACTTAGATTGAGCACTTAAGTATAATTATTAACATTATTACATTTATTATGTATGAAAAATAACCATCAAAATAAAAAATAAAAATACATACTAACCTAACAAATTCTCTGGTTCCGACACTATAACATTATAACCTAACCTAATAAATGGTAAGTAGATATATTAATATAATAAGAATAAAGAAAAAATATCCAGGCTGTGTGGAAATCTTACCAAATTAGATAAAAATATTTTTTTTTCCAATAGGAGTAAGTATATACTTTAGTAATATTGTTGATGTACTACACGGCAATGTGGCCGTGTGGTGACGGCAGTAAGAATACATTTGTCACCACCCCAACTCCTGCGGGTGTCGTAAGAGTCGACTAAAGGGATTGAATTGTCACTGACCATTATTTCATAAAAGATTGATGATGGGCAGCAGCGTCATCATAGTGGACACATTACTGCGATCGCCAATCCGCTTGCCCAGCGTAGCGATTATGGCCATTTACCTCCTAATGCGTCTATACGCATAGTTAATAAGAGAGGCCTACGTCCAGCAGTGGACTATCATAGGTTGATGATGTTGATGTACAATTTTTGTTTAATTTTTGCCTGCAAACGCATGCATAATACCACGGCAAGGACTTTTGTATTAATTTCATTTATTAGCTGGAGTTGCCGGTAAAATACAGTCAAGAGGTTTCATACGATAATCAAACTGAACAGAGAATCTCCTAAAATTAAAAGAAACTTCAAATTAATTTTATATTTAAATAAATATGTTAGTCTATTTTGAAGGAGTATAGCTAGGTTTCTAAGGACCAGTAATCACAGTTATAAAGTGTTGGTATATTATTTATATGCCAATAATGGACGTAGTTATGCAAAAAGGAACCAATCCACACGAATTTCTCAGTTTCAAAATTGACTTGTTTGTTTGATTTAAGGTGTTAATTAGAATGAAAAATTCATGTGAAGTAGTTCCCTCTTGCATAACTACGTTCAATTGTTCTATTGCATTAGCACGTTATATATTTTATGGGTATATTTATGAACTGACATTGGTATATAGGTAAACAACTTAAGTATAAGTCACCTGTTGTATGTAGTAGGGATCTATAGGCAAATAGGCAATACATGTTTAAAATGCGAACAAAACCAAAATAAATACATATATGGATAGATTACAATCACATGGGCGTTTATACAAAAAGTTGTTGATAAACACTTAGTTATTTAATTTGGCCAAGTTTAGGATTATTCGACTCAGAATCACGGGCTCTTTCGATTCTGTTAGGTGAAAAAATATATCCCCTAATTTTCATACAGTTTTCATTCCTTTCATTACGCTACCGCCTTTGAACATCTATGAAAAAACGGGATCGTAATGGAAATAACATTTTGGGATATTTTTTTTCTTCTCATTAGAATCGAAAGAGTTAGTGATCCTGAGTAGAACAAGCCCAAACTTGACCGAATTAAATAACAAAGTAATTTAAAGAAGGGTTTGTGAAAACGCCCAAATACAACAGTACCTTTTCTTAACTTTTTCACCTACCTGTATACACTGATTCAAAATGAAAAGGAACTCATACCGGAACACACTTAGTTTTTTTTAACAAAGTAGTTTGTCTGAGAAATGTGACACTAATATGTAGGTACCTACATAGAAGAAATAAAATCCTATAAGCTGCCGTAATAGACGCGTTTTACCTGAAATAAAACGCATATTAAAATACTTACCTCACTGGAAGCTTTATAATTGAGAGAGCATATCCGTTTCCGTCGAATTATCACCAGCAAAGTGCTTTATTTGACTCGTTTTCATAGACAGTGGCGACACCTGGCGGCCGAATCATCTTTAGACCAAGTATTTAAAAGATGTCCGGTGATCAATTTGTCATTGGCTCAATTTTCACCAGGCAGAAATGAAATGTAAGCTTCCAGTGAGGTAAGTATTTTAATATGCGTTTTATTTCAGGTAAAACGCGTCTATTAAATTACTTGACCGTCACTGGAAGCTTTATAATTGAGACCTGTTTGTTATCGCCTGGTGACGCCATCTGTTAAGTTAACACCCAAAATTTAATATTATAACGCCAATGTGATTAGTAGGTATCTGGATATATTGAAAATAAAATGAAATACTGAATGAAGCTCTTTAACATTTTTATTCATTTAAGAATCTAGAACATCTTACACTCATATAATCATTTAAAGATCATAAAATAATGTTTGATAATCTAATAGCTATAACTATGTTAACTTGGCACATAAATAGTAGGTACCTATGCATTGTTGCCTAAGTTATGATTTCATTTGAGAATCTTTAAATACCTACAATTGGATTTATTAGGTATACATTGTAAGTAAATCAACAATAGTTACCTATACCCTAGACGGGATTGAACAATTGAGTGACATTAGTAGAGGAAGTACCTGTCCTTGCTACTTCCCTTCTGTAAAAACGCTGGAAAGTATTGGCTGATTGCCAGTTTCCTCGCGTCAAGATTTCATCGAGGGAATGATTCTCCCACCAACTTTTAGAAGCTACAGCTGATCGAATGCTACCTGGAGCAGCCGTTATGTTTGCTTCTTTAAACAATGTTTTTATCCAATTAGCTATAACAGTACGTGAAGCCGGTTGCGGCTTACCCTTGAGTGTAATGAACAAATTAAACAATTTCGTAGAATTACGTCTTTCATTTAAAAGTAATATGGATTTTCCTATCCAATAAACAGGATCTAGCTTACGATTATTGGTATTTGCTAATAGCTTCCACCCCGACTGCCTGTAATTACAAGTATCTGTTTTTGAGCCAAACTGTGGCCAAAAGATTATACTTTCATCGGATCTTATACAATTATCGGGGTCAATCGTAAGCAAGGTCAAATCATGGACGCGTCTACCGGAACAAAGAAGTAGCAACGTGGCGGTATGGCGCGATGTTTGGAAAACATTGTCTTCATCTATTGTATAATTAGTTAAAAAATCAATTAGTTTATTAACATCCCAGACTGGGGGTTTTGTCACTTTCGGACACCTTAAGGAAATAGACTTTAGAATGTGTTTAACTAGGACATGTGAGCTTAAACAGCTTGATGTTTCAGTGTTACAAAGTGTTGAAACCACTGACTTGTGTAATAGTATTGTATTATACGATAATTTATCAATTAAATGTAAATCGGATAAAAACTGTGCTAATTGAGCTCCTGTTGGTTTTCTCGGGTCTATACTTTTTGTACTAGACCAAGAAATCCAACGCTGCCAAGCTGTTTTGTAAGTTCTTAAAGTCGATTTCCTCCAGGAATTTTTAAGTAGTGATCGTTGATCTGTATTCCACGATTCTAGCGCTTCAGACCACCCCCACATTTCCAAACCTCGAGAACGATTTTCTGGACCTGGGGGGGTGGTAGCCCTGTTGTTGTGTCGACCAGGTTCTTCTGAAGGTTCCACAGGGTTAGCGGTGCCGCTAGAGCTCGGGCTTTGAGATCCGCTCTCCAGAACACTTTCTCCCAGCGAGGTACTACTATAAGGTATATCCCGGTCGATTGGTTTAAGTGAGACAGGACTTTGGGTACCAGAAATGGTGGTGGGAATACCCACGCAAGTGGGTAATTCCAAGGAGTGCTGAATGCATCGTGGTAAAGGGCGTACGGGTCTGTCAGGTCTCGGGATACATAATTGTGTACCACGTGGGCTGTTTCCGAGGCGAATAGATCCACCACCGGTGTTCCCCACTTCAGAAACACTTTCTCCACACAAGTTGGTAGCAAGTGCCATTCCGGTGGAAGGCGATGACGCGATAGATGATCGGCCTGACAATTGTACTTGCCCGGTAGATAGTGTATACTGAAGTGTATCTGATTCTGATCTAGAAGATCCAGAATTTGATGTGTTATGTCTACGAGGGCTAACGACTTGGAGCCTCCTTCTTTCCTCAAGTGGGCAACAGCTGTCCTGTTGTCGCATTGTATAAGCACCGTACTGTGACGCAACAGGTGAGCGTGGCCTTGAAGAACGTGAAGGATAGCTAACATTTCCTTCTGGTTGCAATGAAGGGTCTGTTCTTCCAATGACCAAGCTCCTGAAAGGGCTAGGTCGTTTAGCTGTGCCCCCCACGCAAGATCCGATGCATCGGTCGTTAGGAAATTGGAGGCGGGAGGGTGATGCAGGGTCGAAGACGCCTGACAATTTTGAACCCACCAACTTAGTTCGCTCGACACGTTGTGCGGTATCGGAAATGCCCTGCTTGAAGTTTGTGGCAGGGAATTTAGAAATATTAGAAGTCGCCGATGATTGAGTCGTCCCCGTGGGATAACATAACTGGCGAAATTTAGGGATCCTACTATTCTCTGGGTGTTTTTCAAGGTCAGTTTTCCTTGTAAGAGAACATGATTTAGTTTTTGACGTAACGCCATAGCTTTTTCTGCCGGTAGGGATTTTAGGTTGTCCCAAGTCCGCCAAAGTATTCCTAAGTAGACTATACTTTTTTGCGGAGTCAGAGTCGATTTTTCGAAATTTATTTTCCAGCCGAGATTTATGAGAGTTCGAACTGTGATTTTGACATGACTCTCTAGAACGCTTTTGTTCTGATGGACTATTAGAAAATCGTCTAAATATACGACGATTCGGACATTCCATTTTTGCCGTAAAGTTTGGGCTACCCAATTCGTTAATATTGAGAACGTTTTTGGGGCAGTGGTTAGCCCGAACGGTAAGCAGGTCATTTCTAGTAATTGTTCTTTGTACACTAGGCGCAAGAAGCGCCTGTGAGCCTCGGCTACTTTGACATGGAAGTACGCTTGAGATATGTCCACTTTGCACATCCAGTCGTTTGGTTGGAGGAAGTCGGGAATTCGATGCATGTTTATGAGGTGGAAAGGTTCGGCCAGTATGTAATCGTTTAGCGCTTTCAAGTTGAAAATCGGTCGGGCTGACCCGTCTGATTTTGGCACAAGGAAAAGAGGGGAAATGAAGCTCGGTGACGGTTTCGCTACCCTGAGCACACCTTGAGCTTTCATTTTGTGCACTATTGCAGACATTTCTTTTGACACTGGTGTGTGAAAGGGTCCCGAGCTTAAATTGGGATACACCAGCGGGGGTTTTGAAAGGAATGGTATGCGATACCCCTGAATTAGCCTTAAGGCTATTTCTGGTGCTCCCATTTTCTTCCACTGTGTGTGGAAAAGCGCTAACTGGCCTGCTTGAAACGGTTCCGAGTCATTGTTTCTGCCGTTTTTGGTTACCCTTGTAACCTCTTCCAGCATTCCCTCGTCCTCTACCTCCACGATCGGGCCGCGAGCCTCGACCTTGAAACGACCCTCTTCCACTTGTGTTATAAGAGCCAGAGGTCTGGTTATTTGGAGGTTGAATTGCCCACGAGTAATTAGCGTGCTGGCAATTTTGGCAAAAACATGCACCCCGCGAGGGTGCGTTGTTGCAAGGTTGCATATGCGTATTTTGCGTCGGGAAATACCCTTGACTAGCATTGCAATTAATTCCACGCGATGGAATTATGGGTTTTCGGCTTTGCCCCCGCGAGGGGCGACCGTGCTGCTGATTTGTCTTACCTGCGGCGGTTTGTTTTAGAGGCCAAAACGCTTTTCGAACCCCCCCTGCCTTTTCAAGAGCTGCCGTAAAAGCATCGGCTTCGAAAATGTTAGCCGTGGAAGGAGGTATTTTATTAACTAATGCCTTGACAATTGGTTCTTTAATTTGGCTTGTAATGGCCTCTCTACGCATTTCGATAGCTTCGGCACGGTGACCACAGACTAATTGCAAAAGATCTGAAGAAATCTTCTGAAGGTCACCTTTTTGAAAAAGATCATCGACTTTATTATTTAATTCGTCATAAGAAAAAGTCATACATTTTGCCCATGATAAAAGACTACGAATGCTATCTTGCACCGCCTGTTTTTGTTTTAAAATGCAGTAGGTAATAGCTGCATATGATTTATCAGCATAAGCTAGATGGCGTAAAGTATCATACATTTTTACCTCTTCGTTTGTTTCCAGGTCTACGAAACCTGGGGTATGATTATAAAGTTTTTGTGTGTCAGAGTAACGAACCTCTGACCATGCCGAGCTGCCCAAGCGCTGATGGTCAAGAAGCATCTTGAGAAAGTTGTTTGGAGTCTTAGGGACAGAAGGCTCTTTTAACTTTGTTTCAATATCAAAAGTAAATGGCAAAGGGTCATGACCCTCTGCGTTAGGGCACGGGGCATCAGCAACATCATTAACTTCATACAATTCACCACTAACTTCAGACATAATTGACACATTATCTGGGATACCATGATTTTCATGTGAAATATCATGGCAAACTGTATTATCACAATTATTGTCATGGGGAGTAGTATGATCATTACTAACCGTAATTTGTTTGCGTAGCTCATCCATTTCCTTAAACAGTTTGTCCATTAAGCGCGTCGAGCGTTGAGAACGCTTACTTTTCTTGTGTCGGCGGCGGCGCGACCGCTTTTGACCGCTCGAGGAGCTTGATGAACTGCTACTACTCGAACTGCTGGATGTACTACTGCTTCTAGACCGTTTACGTGGCACTCCACTTGGTCCAGGTTGTGGCTCTGCAGAGCCCTCTTGATTATTATCCATTCTAAAAAATTAATCGTATTAATCTTATGCAAATAAAACACATATAACTGGTATTTACAAAAATAAATTGATAACGTGGTGGTCCGAACAGAAAAACTTTTAAAATACGAAACGACCACGCACTACTGCAAATATTAGGAATCGGGTACTTACGTGAGCACCTTTTATGATTTAACACACTTTTAACAACGTAGTTGTTCAAAAACTCACGAGTAAAAATCTTATTTTTACGTTCAAAACTTATAACGGTCGCAGGGTCAGGGTAGCTGACGTTCTGCGCACGTGTTCGACGGGAAACAAATCGCCAATGACAAATTGATCACCGGACATCTTTTAAATACTTGGTCTAAAGATGATTCGGCCGCCAGGTGTCGCCACTGTCTATGAAAACGAGTCAAATAAAGCACTTTGCTGGTGATAATTCGACGGAAACGGATATGCTCTCTCAATTATAAAGCTTCCAGTGACGGTCAAGTAATTTAATAGTGCACATTTACATAAATAAATAATATTACATCCATCTTTTGTCGTTATTCTGTTCTCGCAGATAATCCTAAATGGCTCGGGTATCGGAGGGCACGTACCGACAATACACACTCGACACGCGGAACGTGACACTCACGGTTCCATTTTGGCATCAAGGAGTCGAATTAAAATTTTCGCAGCATTCGCGTATCTTTTGTTGTATAGATTTCCTTTCTCTAAACTCGTAACATTTTGGAGAAGGGATTCGAATTCTTGGAGGTTGATACAGATGTATCGAAGAATCGTTTTCCATCTTATTTTCTGGGAACTGTGACAATGTTTTTGAGCTCATCAATATGGATCCCTTATTAATATTTAATTTAGCCTTTCGGCTCCTTAGATGTAAATACTCAGTAATATTTTACGACAAAGAAGGAATCCAAGAATACCATCTTCATATTGATTAGCTTTTGCACTTCTGCCAATTTTGACTACGGATTTCTGATGGAGCCTTCCCAATTATCGATAACAATGGCTTTTTACCAATCCAATTACTTCAATAGATTAGTAAAAAAATACGGTTATTATTGCCTTTGTTGCTTACCGCGTGCTAGAAAGAAACAGCAACGCCCGGCAGAGATTTTGTTCAGATTATTTTCTGTGCGTAAAACTATTCTGAGCCTATACATGTGTACGTAACCTAGGTTTTTTTTTCCTAGCCTATATTGATATCTCACTGCTGGGCAAAGGCGTCTCTCCTGGATCTCTACGACTCCCGATTTTGTGCTACCTCCGGCCAGTTGTCGAGAAATGAGTCCATATCATCCCGCCATCTCCGTCTGGGCCTGCCACGTCCGCGTCGCTATACCGGCACGGACTTTGTGGGTATGCTAGCCCATCTATCAGATATGCATGCGTGCGGTAGACGTGGTCAGCCTAGTCCCACTTGAGCCTAGCGGTTTTTTTTGCCGACGTCAACAATGCGCGTTTTGGAATGCAGTGTGGTGTTCCGGATGCGGTCAGTCCTTTTAACACCTAGAATGCTACGCTCCATAGCGCGCTGGTAAATCTTTCATTCTTCAACAAAGAGAGGAGGCAAAGAGAACAATGTCGTCGGCAAATCGAAGGTCTTACAGCCGTTTGTCAACAACAAATATCCCCCTTTCCTCCCAGGAAACCGCCAGCCTCTTGAAGACTTCTTTCAGGGTACGGGTAAATAATTTTGCAAGCTTAGCACATGATTGGTGCGACAGTATGTCGCCGCGAGATAGATCTCCCGTCCTTCACTAGCTATATTAACAAAAGAGGGACGGATAGATTATCTCGCGGCGAGATACTGTGGCGCCAACCATGTGCTAAGCATATTGGAGATAGCTGGTCACCCTGTTTGACCCCTCGCTGTATAGGGAAAGAAGGATCGGAATATTGAAGTTTAACGTCTGCTGTGCTGTTGCCATAATGATGTAGGCCAGGTCTATATTTTGGAGTAGGTATATTTTGGAGTGCGGTTACTATGGAAGATTGGGTGATACTATCAAATGCTTTGGTGTAATCTACAAATGCTATGTATAATGAAATTTTGAACTCTGTATGCTTTTCTATTTGATTATTATAGATATTGGATTGATAGTTTGGAGGTGATCGGTGGTGGAGAATCCGGGGCGAAAACCAGCTTGGTTGGGGGGTTGGTGGCGGTCTAGTTGCCCAGAAATAGGACACTCAATAACTTTAGTAAATATTTTGTAGAATGTATTGTGAAAACACAAATCAAATTATTTATCAACTGAATATTTTGATTTGTGCTTTTTATTTTTCCCCAGTAGTCACACTACTTAATACTACGAGTGGCCGGCGGGTGCAGGCATCAGCCGCGAAAGCTGAGCAGGTGGGTTCGATCCCCACCTCAGACGTTGGTGATCTTGGTCGTTTTTTCTTTGGTATATGACATCCAATATTTATAATTTACATAGTATTAAGTAGTGTGACTACTGGGGAAAAATAAAAAGCGCCAATCAAAATATTTAGTTAATAAATAATTTGATTTGTGTTTTCAGTATGCGTATCGTCGGGGTAGGTCGACCGTGGATGCTGCTCGTGCAGTCCATCATCGTGTTCTGCAATATCTCGATCAGGGTAAACATGTGGCGGCTGTTTTTTGTGACCTCTCACGCGCGTTTGACTGTGTCG
Organism: Thaumatotibia leucotreta; assembly: GCA_025490895.1. Taxonomy (NCBI): domain Eukaryota; kingdom Metazoa; phylum Arthropoda; class Insecta; order Lepidoptera; family Tortricidae; genus Thaumatotibia; species Thaumatotibia leucotreta. The sequence continues at coordinate 13,362 of JALPQI010022053.1, forward strand.
ATCACAAGCTCCTGGCAATTAAGCTGCAACAATATGGAGTTGATAGATGCCTCTTGAGTTTTTTGAAGTCGTTTCTGGAGAATAGAGTGCAGGTGGTTTCCATTGATGGGGGTGCTACCAGGTCTGGACCAAAGATTTTGCAAGGCTGTTCTGTGCCTCAGGGTTCAGCGCTTGGAAACTTTCTGTTCCTCGTCATGGTAAATGACCTTATCAGCGTCTTTCCAGAAGGTGACTTCGTCATGTTCGCGGATGATGGCTGTGCGATTGTGCATGGGGATACTTTCTCTGATTTGAGGGGAAATACTGAAGTTGCTCTCGAAAAGTTGACTGAGTGGTTTCGTGTAAATGGTTTTATGGTCAACCTAAGTAAAACTTTATTAATGCATTTCTGGTTGAGGGGGCAATACCCGATACCTCTTAACATCACCGTTGATAGCGTGGAACTCCCCCAAGTCCAAGACACGCGGTTCTTAGGTTTCCAGTTTGATGCAGGCTTAAAATGGGACAGGCACATTGATTTGCTTTCGGCCAGGCTAGCGCGAGCATCTTTTGCATTGTCTCGACTTGCCCCTGCCCTTTCGCAGGAAAATATCCGAATGGCTTACTATGCATATGCTAATTCTATAATAGTGTATGGTATTGACCTATGGGGATTGGCTGCTGAGAGGGACAGAGTCTTTGTGATGCAGAAGAGAGCTGTTCGGCTACTGGCTGGACTGCCACCATTTTCCCCGGCGAGGGAGTCGTTTAGGAAATTTAAGATTCTGACAGTGCCAAGCCTCTATATCCTCGAGGTTGGGAAGTATATGTGGAGGCACAGAGATGATTTCAGCATGAGACGCCCAGACCAGAGGAAGACATGGCGTGTTTTCAATCCTGTGCCTGCTCGTTTAGCGCGCAAGTCAAACTCTCTATGGGTGGTAGGAGTAAAAGTATTCAACAGGTTGAGCCCGGAAATCAGGGAGGCTTCTTCTTATGAGCAGTTCGTCAAAAGGTTGAAGGATTTTCTCGTTTCCAAGGCATTTTACACTATAAAAGAATTTTATGACATTTAGGTTTTATAGCATTAAATAATTTTTATGACATGTAGGTATATAATATTAGTTGATTTATTTGGTATAAATATGTATAATTATTTTGCGCTTTATTTTATGTGATTTTAATGTGTATTTTGTTTTTAAATTTAGTTTATTTATGACATGTTGGTAATATTATTAGTTAATTTATTTAGCGGGAATCTGTACAATTTATATTTTATGAATAATTTTATTATGTTTAGATACTAAGGGTTTTTATTTTAAATGGTTCGAATGTCTATAATTGTGATTTTAAAATTAAGTATTTTTATTGTAATTAGGTATATGAATTTTGTATATTAATTTTTTGACATGTGTTTTATAACATTAAATTATTTGAATTTGAATTTGAAATTCACAATACGTTCAATAGATGGCGGCACCAGATCTCTCTAGCTATTCTAGAAAACTGTAAAGTATTCTAATAGGAGGTGCTGGCATGTATTGCTTGCCCTTAGAGAATGGTCAAAGGCGCCTAGCCTTGTAAGGGATTGCATATACCCGAGAAAATTGACTAGTGGTTGCTAAGACCGAGTAGCCGAGGGGTGCAGGCATCAGCTGCGAATGCTGTGCACGTGGGTTCGATCCCCACCTCGGACGTTTGTGATCTTGGTCGTTTTTTCTTTGGTATATGACATCCAATATTTATAATAATTATTTTGTAGATACTAAACTAATTGGTCGATAGTTTCCTACGTCAGTTTTATCGCCTTTTTTGTGCAAGCCTTGTGTGTGTCTAATATTAAAATTGAGTATTTTTTGGGGAATTTTGCCTGGTCTTAATATACTCTTAAATAATTTTGTAAAGGGACATAAAAGGTTTGTCTTTCCAAAAACGAGTGACGCTGCGCTTATGCCATCAACTACTGTGCTTTTATCAAATTTCATCGTGGATAAGGCTTTTTTATTTGTGCATAATATCTAATATTTTGGTTCTGTTGTTATGTTTTTTGCCGTCTTCATCTTTTAAACTGGTTATCCATGTTTTGCTCTTTGTTATCCCATTCTTTGCGGCCCTTAGTGATGATTGATAAGTGTTGACGCAACCAATTTCGTGTTGTGGTTTCTAATATCTGCTCGAATGCTGCATTTAGTTGTACGGTATTCTGTAGAGCCTGCTTCGAGACCAGTTCGCTGTTCTATTAGATTCTTGGTGGCGCTTGTCAGTATGGCATGTTTGTTTTGGGTAGTTTTAATCTTACTATTTTCTTACTGAATTGTTTTTGGAATGTTGTTATATTGGATCTCAGTGTCATCGTTGTCTACGCCTAAATTTAGAGCACTAAATTGGTTTTTCAATTCTAGGTTATAGTGGTCGTAATTGGCTCTATTGAGCTTCTTGTGACGTCTTGAAAATATGTTTTTGCGGTGAACTTTAGTGTAGTACGGAGAGGTCTTTGGTCTGACTGGAATTGAATTTTATTTACTATGCCTATAACCTAGGTATAGATACCATTAACTCTATTTCAATAACATTATCAATGTCAATGTGCACAGGCATAAGTTTAATAATGTACATCATACATCGTTTTTACATTACGCGCGTCCTTTCGTGCTTTTGTACACAAAATAATAATATATATGTATCAAATTAAGTTTTATTGAAATTGGCTGTCAGTGCTGTCATGTCACTCACAAAATGTAGGCTTTATTTAACATACTGTTACGAGTATATTGTAAAATGTCCCAGGTGCCGGTTCGTCGTTCTGAACGATCAGTAAGGTATCGTAAATTTCAATAAAGGCCGCCCGCCGCACGGTTTTATCATATTATGGAAATTTCACAGCTTCCAGTATCTTATAGGCGCCGTTTGTTAAATTGGTAGCTTAAACTAAGTATGTTTACAATATCAAAACAGAACAGCCTACTTTAATAACTATAGTTATAAACTTTGCCTCAAAATACGCGTTCACAGCACACTCTTTTAAAACAAAACTTAACGATGTTAGAAATAAACGACAAAATATATAAATCCACTGCCTCCGAGGAGACTCGAACTCATGACCATTGCATTACTAGTCTGGGGCCATAGCCAAGATGCCATTTCGGTAAGCGCATGCAAAAAGTTTCTAATACCTACTTAGATAAATGTATTAAATAACTGATTCAATTACCATATACAGCAAACGTATTATTTTTCCTCCCCTTGTACCTAAGCAGAATTTAGTTCTATAAATTCTAGGTATCTGTGTAAATAAATAAATATCTTGGAACATCTCAGCCTAGATCTATTGTCAGCCTCCGTAGCCTAGTTGGTAGTGACCCTGCCTACGAAGCAGGAGGTTCCGGGTTCGAATCCCGGCGAGGGCATTATTTGTGTATTTATTTATCACAAATATTTGCTCCTTGGTCATGGTTGTATATGTACCTATTTAAGTATCTTTATGTATCTATCTATTATATATATCGTCACCTGGTACCCACATCACAAGCCTTAATTGAGCTTACCGTGGGACTAGGTTGATTTGTGTAAGATGTCCCAAGATATTTATTTATTATTATTATTTATCTTTCACCAATGAATCTAGTCCCACGGTAAGCTCAATCATTAAGGCTTGTGATAGTTGTGATGAGGCGACGATACATATTATGTACATCTTATAAGTACTCATACTGTCATCATACATGTTCACCCGCTTACCGATAAGTTGCATTATTCAATAATGCTTTCGGTATTATAATATATGAGCCATTAGCAGAATTAAAATAGCGCACAGTACCTAACCAAAACGACAGCGTTTACAACTTAAATCTATTAATCAAGTAACCATAGCACCAAGCCCGAATGAAAAATTAAAGACTTTTTATCCAGTTTCTTTCAAACGTGGGTAAAAGGCAACAAGCAATAAATCTGAGACCAGTAGCCGTAGATACCATGAGTTGTCTAGTAAAGGATAAGTCAGGTTTTACTGGATACGTAAAGTATTCTATCGCGCTCGCACTGAGTTATTGGAGTGAGCGCGATGGACTGTTTTTCGTATTCGAGTAAAATCTAACGTAACAGTTACTTGATAACTCGTGGTGGTACGGCTACAGCGAGCAATTTTTCCTTTTGATAAATGAACAGTTTCATTTGTATGATAGGGTTTGCGAGTACTACGGTGTGGTTTGATAAGAGCCAGAACACTCGAGGATAGAATACTCAATAAGGGCTACACTTGGCTATCGGTCAGTAGGTAGTATACGTAAGTAATCCATGTTTGAATCTACTTTTTTTATGTTAAAACATGATAACTCAAAATAATCTGGCATAATCACTACTATTTTACAATTCAGATTTCACTGAACCCCATTTTCACAATCTCGGATAACGGCTCACAGGAAGCGAAACGGTTAAATGATTTGAATCATATATTTTATCAGCATACGGTTATTTGCATTATTAGGAAGAATGTATAAATGAAATCAGGGTATTTACGATGTAACTTTGAAAAAGTGACAAGAGCAGCGTGCATCGTACCTATTTTAATAACCTATGTCTATCTACTATCTACCTACACACCAATGTTTTAATATGAGTGGTTGGGCAAAAAACTGACTTAGAAAGTGGGTAGGGCGCTATCGCTACGGTGTGCGGGTCACAACTAATACTTAATCGGAGCACGTCAGCTTGTATAAGAAAATAAACCAATTATGCAATCAACTGTACATTATTATATTTATAGGAGTTCAAAATGTTGTCTAATTCCCGCGGCTGTTCGTAGCCATCATAAATCTACTCACGTAATGAATACCAACTTTCAATGGCTTGGCCACAAGCGGCCAATCTCCGCGGGCTAATTTGTGTGGTCATTACGAAGTTTTTGCGGTAATATAGAAGACGAATAGCTTCTTAAATAGGGTTGGGTAGAAAAAATGTTATACCTAGGTATACGTAACATATACATAGGCATAAGATTTTTTTAGCTATGCGTGGGAAACTAGATACTTAAGTTTTGCGCAAGGTCGTAGCCAAGCCAAGATTCTGTTCAAAACGGATACCGGCTAGTAAGTAGGTTATGGGTGGGAAACAAGAACACTAGGTGCCTTTTCGTTTGGCGCTTCAATGTATAATTGACATCGTGGTTAGTATAATAGTAATCATCTCCGTATTTTACCTTTCCTGTCCGTACTTGGCTACGCGCCTAGTTTTGTGTTTTATAGCCTTATAATTTATAGTAAGGTAAGGTGGGGTAAAACGAAACGGTTTTTTTAATGGGGTAAGACAAAAAGTCATCATTCTGGCACAGCGTCTGCTGGTAGCTTTTTGTCTTACCCCATTAAAAAAAACGTTTCATCTTATCCCACCTTATCTTACTTGATGTACAACCAAAAAAAATCGTATACTTACGCAAAGCGTGTTCTGTTTACTTATGATATATCAGACTACTCTTGCACTGATGATAATCTATCCTGCCGTACAAATAGCACACTTCAACATGAACTATTGCAAACATTAAAAGGGCTTCGCTAGAATTACAGTATGATATGGTAAAAGCTTTTCACGTTTCTCTAACATTTATTTTACATTTCAGGTACCTATTCACTGATATGCTACAGCAACTGTTACACGGTATGTGATGTCAATTTATTTTTCCCCTCACTAGCTCGTAAAGTGCTCGTTTATCCTTTAATACGAACGTGTAAAAACGCATATTATTCACTTGTGTGGCAAAGTAATGACCTTGGTTTTGGAATAACAAAACGTAAAATGCTCATGGAAATTGTTCCATATTAATGATAATTGAATAATTTGTTTGAGAATTTAGTGTAAAATACAAACCTTTGTATAATATGATGATTTAACATATATATCCTAAAATTCCATAAGTAACAATTGTTTTAGTGAATGATGATAAGATGACTAGATGCAATCACAAAACGCAGAAAATGTCAACGTCAACATTGTCAAAGAATATTATAGGTTATAATCTTTACTTACCGACTCGAACACGCATAAAAATAGTAAACTAAACAACTTTCAGGGTGTTCTGTTATAATTTTGTAAAAATAATGAATGAGAATGATTTAATAATGCTTTGGCGTTGGTGTGCAACTACAGGAATGTGTTAAAATCGTGCTGCGTTTACTTTTTCGTGGTAAGTTTACTGCGACAAAATCTTGCATTAAATACATGATGCATTTGGAAAATTATTATCACTAACCCGATGATGATTGTAATGTGAACAAATAATTATCTTTTTTGAGTTTCCTCGCTATAGTGAGGGGAAAAGTTTTGTGTTACACACGGGTGCAAATGTATTTTACTTCTCGTATGTTAAAACACTCGCTGCGCTCAGGATTCTATTTTAGAACCACTCGCTTCGCTCATGGTTCAACTATAGAATCCTTTCGCTTGCTCGTGTTTCAATTTCATACTCGCGGGTAAAATACAACTTTGCACCCTTGTATAACAAATAACTATTTTAGCAGCTGGAACAGACCATCCCCCGTCCCGGTTGAAATTTGGGCGACGTCCGATCTCAATCGTTTCGTGTATCTTCCGTGGTAAATAGCAGTACCTTTCTCGTACCAGAAACCTTGTTTTGATAAAGCGAAGGAAATGAAACGAGCCATGGAGACCTAGGCTCT